>VSMD01034357.1:0-17895 GCA_008750895.1 Mirza zaza
TAGAGTGCCGTGGCATCAACCTAGCTCACAGCAACCTCAAACTCCTGGGCTCAAGCGATCCTCCTGCCTCAGCCTCCCGAGTAGCTGGGACTACAGGCAAGCGCCACCATGCCCGGCTAATTTTTTCTATATAATTTTAGTCGACCAATTAATTTCTTTCTATTTTTAGTAGAGACAGGGTCTCGCTCTTGCTCAGGCTGGTTTTGAACTACTAACTTTGAGCGATCTTCCTGCCTCAGCCTCCCAGAGTGCTAGGATTACAGGCGTGAACCACTACTCCTGGCCTTGTGTATTTTCTTAACACCTCGAAGGACAACTACTATGGTTCGGGGTCGGTCACACTGGCTAGTGTTATGGGGTTCTCCTGCTCCCAGTTTGGGAACCACGGTTCTCACAGTCCTGCCCAGGGAGGGCAGGGGGCGAGAGGCCGGCCCTGCTCTTGGAGAAGATGAAGTCGGTGTCTTGCTTCCCCACTCCGGCCTTCCCTAGGGGTGGGTTGGCCAGAGGCCTCAATCACGAAAGTCCCAATATTCCCCTCCCTGCATCCTGGCATTTCAGGCAGGGGCTGTTTCGTAAGGTTTTTTGTTTGTGTTTTCTCCTTACGCTAAGCCATATAAACAAGAGCAGGAAGCAGGTGAACTTCCATGTAGCCTTGGAAGACACGTGGCACGGGAGAAAGCTCCTTTAGGCTGAGGCTGGCTTCCCAGCTGAAACTGGGGAGACCCCCCCCACCCCCAACTGTAGAGATGAGGTGGCCAGGGACGGTGCCTGGGAAGGAGCTTCCTGTGTGTCGCATGGTCAGGGCCAGATCCTGTGTTCAGACCCCCTGGAGGATGTCAGGAAGGACCTCGGGCTTTGCCTGGGAGCGGCAGGGAGCCCGCGGGGTGGCCTGCACCAAGCAGCCCTCTGCCTCTGGCATGCCCTTGGTGACACCTCAGCTGGGACGTCTGGGGACCCATCCAGTCCTCTGGAGAGGCCCGATGTGGTCACATTGGGAGGGTCTCACTCCTTCCCACTCCCGCCCCAGCTTCGTCACTCTTGCAGAGGGAGATGCGTCCTGACCCTACACCCAAAGTATCCCTCATCGCATCCCGGGCTGGGGTGGGGCCTCGGCTGCCTGGAAGGGGCTGGGCGAGAGGTGCCACTTGAGCCCCTGAGCAGTGCAGCAGCCCCAAGGGACACATTGCTGTCCCCTTTACATGTGGGAGGGGTGATCTCACAGCAGCTGAGCAGTTGTTCAGGCTTGCATGGCAAGCTTGGGTTTAAACTGGGCTCCGTTGGGCCCCCTTGTCCTGGCCGTGGGACCAGACACCCTGCTCGGGTGGCTCTGCTCTGCCCTGGGAGCCCAGGCCTGGTCAGCTGGGTGTCCCCCCACACAGGTCCCCCACAAACCTTCCGTGGCCTGGAGCAGCTGCTGCCTCCCCGCCCCCAGCTGGTGTCTCCCCCACAGCTTCCCTGCTGGAGGTGGAGCTCTGTGCCCATGTGGAGCTGTTAGGCCACTTGCAGGTCCTCAGCGCAGCCCCGGGCCTGGCCCAGTGGGCTGGAGGGGATGGGCCACTTACGGTGAACCAGATGGTCTCCTTCTGAGGCGGGCGTGTCCTCTGGCAGGCATGTTGGGGACAGGCCCGGCATGGGGGTCTCTGCTTGAGGTCCTGCAGAGCCTCTGAGCTGCCACAGGGCTGTGGCCAGGCTGCTGGTGCCTGTCTCGGGTGCAGAGGGTGGCAATGCATCCTCACGCAGGGAGATCGTGGGAAACGTGGTGCCCTGCTGTCGAGGGTTTGCTCTGCCAGCTCTGCGTGCTGCCCAGTTGCCTGCTCCGTGAGCAGAGCCCTGGCAGTGTGGGTGCTGCCCTCTCTGTGCCTGGCTGAGCCGGGTGGAGCTGGGCCAGAGCCATGGGGTGAGGGGACCAGGTGACAGCAGGAGTGGGGGCCTAAGACAGGGAGGAAGCCGTCCCACAGCGAGGCACCCAGGCCTGTGAGCTCCTTCCTCTCTCTGTGCGGTGGGAGCACAAACCACGCAAACCCTCCGAGACGGGGAGGGTTGGCTGGGGGGGGTTCATCAGGTCCAGGTTGTGGGGACACCAATGATGTCATACCAGGAAAGAGGAGGGGTAGAGACTGAGACCCAGACCCAAGTCCAAACACTTTCACATGGACCCCCGAGGAGTGGAGGGCAGCCCTGGGGCACCCCGGAGTGTGCAGGCATCTTCGTGACACCTCCCTGTCACATTTTAGTTGACTCAAGCCTGCCCAAGGGGCCCCAGCCCCCCAGGGGCCTGGCTGAGACACGCTGTGGGAGGGCTGGGGAGGTGGGGAGGGGTGGGCAGAGAGCCTGGCCTTGGGCCCAGGACAGGCCGAGCCTTCTGCTCAAGGGGGCAGGGTCTCAGGAGGCCCGGAGAGAATCTTTTCCCTTGCGTGTGCGAGAACCCGCCTGTCACTCTGCTCCAGGTGGAGGGAGCTGAGGGGTAGGGGTGAGGGGTGGTGCTCATGACTCTGAACTTGGGGGCGGCGGTACCCTAAGCCCTTCCTTCCTAGGTGCCCCCAAAGCTGGATCAAGGGTGAAATAAGCAGAGCTACAAGTGGCAGCCCTGCCCAGGCTGGGAGCCGGCGTGGGAGGGAGCCTCGAGGTGCGGCCCCCTTTGCTCCAAGCGGGTTGTAGGGGGCGGGCATGTAACGGTGAGCTGGCATCAGAGGAAAATCGTGGTTACCAAAAGCAAAGAACTTGTCTCAGGAGAACTCCGAGAGCGCGTGCTGAGGCGGTGAGCAGGCGTCTGCCAGCGGCCCAGGTGCCGGGACAGCTGGGTGAGGCCGTGGCAGGTCTGCTGCCTCTGTGTGCATTGTAGGGCACAGTTTTACTGGAGTAAGAATTTTATTGTGGAAATTGCTGGTATACTGTGTTTTTAAGCTACTCGAGCATGCCACCCCACACTCCAGCACTTTATGTTTTGCTGCAAATGTCTCAGGATTGACTGGTCTTGGTGCAGGTGATGGGAGTTGCAGGGTTCTGCGCTAGGGGTGGCAGGACCGGATGGGAAAGCCTGTGAGAAGGTGCCTTTGTCCTAGTGCTCCTGTTGTCAGGCAGGGCCTGTGTGCCTCCCTGGTGTTCTCAGGACCAAGAGATTTTTGGAGCATCCCTGCAGGGTGTCATTAACCCTTTTGTAGATGAGATAACTGAGGCACAGAGATAAAGGGATTTGCCTGAGGCTGCTCGCTCATAGTGGTGAAGGCAGGACCGGGACCCAGGAGTTCTGGCTTCTGAGCCTGTGCTCCTACCATTCCATACAACTGTGCCAGGAAAAAACATGCAACTTTTAAAAATAGAGGAGAAAATTCGAAGAAAAGTACATATTTTTTTTGAAAAGTATATATATATATATTTTTATTTTTTTTGAGACAGGGTCTACTCTGCTGCCCAAGCTAGTGTGGTGTCAGCCTAGCTCACAGCAACCTCAAACTCCTGGGCTTAAGCCATCCTCCTGCCTCAGCCTCCCGAGTAGCTGGGACTGCAGGTGCATACCACCACGGCTGGCTAATTTTTTTAATCTTTTGTAGAAATGGGGTCTCACTATGTTGCTCAGCAGGCTGATCTCAAACTCCTGGCTTCAAACCATCCTCCCACTTGGCCTCCTGAAGAGCTGGGATTACAGGTGTGAGCCACCTCGCCTGGCCTAAAATTAGAAGAATGTTATCTGATCTTGGGATGAGGGATACTCTTAAGCCAGATGGGAAACGCAGAATTTATAGGGGAAAAGACTGACTGATTTTTCCCCCCAGTTTTTTATTTTGAAAAATGACAACATTGAAAAATTTGATCATTGTTAACATTTTACCCCATTTGCTTACGCACACTCTCTCCTCTCTTTCCCTCTCTCTCTTTCTCTCTCTTCCCCCTTCTCTCACATATTTTTTTCAGCAGTTATAGACATGCTGGTGCTTCTCCCAAAGCTCTTCCGCAGGCATTTCCTAAGAATAGGCACAGTCTTCTTCATAACGTAATACCAGAATAACACTTAAGGAAATTAACAGGAATTCTCTAATATCATTTAATTGTTGATCCATAATCAAATTTCCCCAAATAATTCCCAGAGTTTCTTGTATAGCCTTTTTTGTTTTTCCAAATCAGGATGGAACAGGATGCAACATGATACGTTTCCCCCCATACACACAGTATTTGAAGAGTCGGGACCAGTTTTCTCGTAGATGGTCTGGAGTTAGGTTGTGGGTTCGGGAATAGCTGCTGCTTGGTGTCATCCACCTCATTCCTCTCTCCCCTGTGTGGAGCGTGAGCTGCAGTGCCGTCTAGCAGCGGGACAGGAGCACCACCTGTCCCTGTGTCGGGCCCTGCCTTCAGTGCCAGTAGCGTGGGGAGGACCGAGGCTCTCCACTGCGAAGGTTCATTTCCTCCCCTGTGACTGGTAAGGAGTCTGTGGGGGCGATGCTTCTATACCCTGGAAAGAAACTGGCCCCACAACCTTTCACCAGATGGTTTTAGCATCCGTCACCCATCCTGAGTCAGTTACATTGGACTTGTCGAAAGGTGACTTTCTATTTTTTTTTTTTTTTTTGAGACAGAGCCTCACTCTATTGCCCAGGTTAGAGTGCCGTGGCGTCAGCCTAGCTCATAGCAACCTCAGTCTCCTGGCTCAAGCGATCCTCCTGCCTCAGCCTCCCAGGTAGCTGGGACTACAGTCATGCACCACCATGCCCGGCTAAGTTTTTCTATATATTTTTAGTTGTCCGGCTAATTTCTTTCTATTTTTAGTAGAGACGGGGGTCTCGCTCTTGCTCAGGCTGGTTTTGAACTCCTGACCTCGAGCGATCCTCCCGCCTCAGCCTCCCAGAGTGCTGGGATTACAGGCGTGAGCCACCTCGCCCGGCCACGAGGTGACTTTCTAATCCTGACGTTCCTTCTGGGAGTTTTGGCAGGTGCTCTGCTGCGAGGAACAGCTGCTGCGCACCCGCCCTCCTTTTAGTAGCACCCTTGTCTCATGGGTATTTGCCGTCGCTGTTGTTCAAATGTTATAATCAATTGCAAAACCAACAGATGCGATTCACTTCTGTATCAGAGAGTAGGAGAGCTCGCTTACAGTGTGCGTGTGCCAGATAAATGCTCAACATGCCCATTGTACAAAGAGCTCCTACGGACTGTTAAGAAAAAGCTTTTAAAAACCCAGGAGAAAAACAAGCAAAGAGTAGGATCAGACAAGGAAGAGGAGATGCACATTGTTGATGAACATGAAAAGATGCAGCCTTGCTCAAGATCAGGGAAATGCAAATCCAAGAGCCAGGTGCTGCATTCCCTGTTGGTAGCAGGAAACCAGTCGTAACTTCTGTGGCCAGCGGGGCGGGCAGAGCGGTGCTCACAGGCAGCACAGGTGGAGAGGGGGAGCTCGTGGTGCTGCCACACTTGGAAGAGGAATTGGACATCATCCGTTAACGTGAAAAATTCTCATGCCCTTGAGCCTAATGGGTCCTACTTGCGGGCATGCTCCTGATGGGAAGAAAGCACTATAGGTACACAGGTATTGATTGTAGCTTCGCTTGTCGTGGTTAAAAAGAAGGAAGCGACCTGAGTGCCCCTTGGCCGGGTAATGGTGAATAATTGATGGCACATCCGTGCTATGAGATAGTAGGAATCGGACAGATCAGATCTAGTGACCGTGGGCGCCTGGCCTGGGGAGGGCTTGAGAGCACTCAGTGAGCAGCTGGCCCTGGGGGCGCTGGGCCGGGGCAGTCGGCGAAAACGCTGGGGGCAGAGTCCTGTCGAGGTGTGAGCAGGAGGGAGGACAGGATGCTCATTCTGGAAGCATCCGTGATAAGGAGAGGGAGGAGGGCACTCAGCCAAGAGAGTGGTTTTCCAAGCGTGGCATGAATGTGTTTTCATAACCCAAAATAAAAATTTTAAAAAGATTGGCAAAGGGCACATTTTACACTAGTCACAGCCTACTTTCTTTCTTCGTACCCCACCCCAAGTCTGAATCGAAAATTATCCTCTCCTCCTTCCGAAGCGGAATAATCTTCTGTTTCTTTTTATGAAAGTAATGTACCTTTTATAAACATTTCAGAGGGCAGGGTAAAATATACACATCACAGAAAAATATAAAGAAGCAGAAGAAACCGCTGGCAGTCCTAACCAGAGCTACCGTCACCACTTTGTTACCATTTTGATACATTCCTTTTTTTCCCCCCTACATTTTTTACACAGGTCCCTGTTCCGTACTATTTTGTATCTGGCTTTTAAAAAAAAAAAAATCAAGTATTGCCACCCATGCTAGGTAAAAACGTCTTTGCAAACATTATTTTAAATGGTTGCATAATATTCTACCACATGCAGATAGAGGCGTTTAATTCCTTATTTCCATGTTGTTTGATGTGCAGGGTCGCTTTGAGTTTTGGGGGCCTAAACCTTCCCCCCATTTCAGGTGGACACCGTAGGGCTTCCGTGGTAGCGGGGTGAGGCGTGAGGCTCTTTTGCTTTGCTCATTTGTGCACGTGGCTAAATTGCCTTACAGCAGATCGGTCCGAGTGGCCCCGAGAACAGCCATCGGGGGACCCCACATACACGCTTGCCCCACAGGGCAGTCTCATTGAAGCAAAAGTAAACTCTTATGGCTTTGGTAGATGAGAAACAGAATTTTACTTTTGTCTTACTTTATAATTCTTTACGTACCCAGTGAGGGTGAGTGCTTTTGCCACACGTATCAGCCGTTTGAACTTTCTTTACTCATCTAGAGGCTTTATTTTTTGAAGCAGTGTCGATGAGCTTTGTGTCTATTAATGATATTTAACCTATTGATATAGTCCCGTTTTTTTCAGGTGGTTGATTTCTCTTTAATATATTCTTCTTAGGGTTTTCGTAGCTTTTTATCATTCAAGATTTTTCGTTGCTATGCATTTGAATCTATCGCTCTTTTCTCTGTGGGCATTTACATCTGTTGGGGGTTCCTTTGGACCCCCTCCTCTCCCGCAGCCCAGCACCCTCTTCTCGAGCCCCCTTCCTGGCTCCGGCCTCACTAGCCAGAGAGAGGCGGCTTCCTCTGGCTCCCGGCACCGTGCCTGGCGCAGCACGGGCAGGGCGGAGGCTGGCCGGCGAGGGCGGAGGCGCAGGCAGCAGGTGTGCGTGGGTGGGCAGGGTCTTTGGGATGGTGCCCGGAGCAGCACAGGGGAAGGTGTGAAGGTGGGTCCAGGGAGGACGGGGTGGGGAGACCTATCTTTTTGGGGTTTGAGGAGGGCTGGACGGGTGTTGGCAGATAGTGCCCTGTACCCCTGCTGCTGGGTGTTGTTGGCTGTCTCGTGCCTGGTTTGGCCCTGAGACTGGCTGCGCGAAGTTGCTGCTGGGCAGACCGGGGGCCTAGAGCTCCTTGGCGACTGGGGAGAGGTCCTGCCAGGAACCTCCTGCTTGGCTCTGACTCTCTGCCTTGACCTCAGAGTGTTAGTTCCCAGAGGATGGTGGCTCTGCAGGTGGCTCTAGAGACCTCCCTAGCCCTTCTAATGCTGAGGCTGAGGGCCCCGTGGGCTCCAGGGCTGGGACCAGCGTTACCTGGCATCATTTCATGATGATGGTGAGGCTCTTGGCCCCACGCCTGAGAGTTGCTGGGCTGGCTTAAGATAAAAGTCTAAAACTCAGCTGCTAAATGCGCTATTTCAGTTGCTCTAGAATGCAGGAGAACCAGGTCGGCTGGGGACACGTGGTGGGTGTTTGACAGGAAGATTGTGCGGATGAACTGGCTGAAACTTGCAGCTTTTGGAGGTGGCCCTGTATCCCCCTCCCCTGAGTGTGAGGCTGGGCGCCTGGGCCGGGCAGTGCTCCGGCACCCACCGTCTGGGTGTGGGTGGGGGCCGGCCAGCAACAGGGCCCTGCAGGACGGAGGGCGTGCGCCCCAGCCCTCTGGTCAGAAGGAACCCACCAGGAGGGACTCTCAGGGAGGGGAGTTCATTCCTTAGATGTCCCATGGTGTGCTCAGGACCCCCGTGGCCCTGAGAAGCTTTGGTTCAGGATGGCCATCTGCATTTCCTGGGGCCTCTTCCCTGCCCATAGGGCTACCTGGACCTGGTGGCTCTGTCCACATGCGTGAATGGCATGAGCATCTGCCTGCCAGAAGGAGGCATTCCAGGTTGGCGTCTGGGCCATGGCACTGCTTTCTCTCTGCGGGACAGCTCGGGAAGCCCGAGTCAGTCGTTCATGCATCGTGGTGGTCCAGGGCTGGGTGAAGGGGAGTAGGGGCAGGAGGTTTTTGAAAGGTCATTTAGGAAGGACCTCAGGGAAGGGTCTTTTGGAAGGAGAGGCCCTGCTAGGAAGGCCACAACTGGGCCGTCCAGATGTGGGTACCAGGACAGGCGTGAAAGGAAGATGGGGGGTGCACCTGAGAGATGAGCTCTGACCGAGGAGAGGTTTGGGCTCCGGTTGGCCCCATGTCAGCAGAGCTCTCAGCAGGCCAATGAGGCAGTGGCCTGGAGGGGGAGCCCCACGGGCCCTAGCTGGCTAGCCAAATGGCCTGAGTTCAAATCACCTGCTGACTGGTGACCTTGGGCAAGTCCCTCAGCCTCTGTGCCTCTGATTCCTCATCTGTAAAATGGGGAGATTAATTGTACCTTTCTTAAAGAGTTATTGTGTGGCCTAACTGGGTTAATATGTATAAAATGCTCAGAGTGGGGCCCATCGTGTCCAGTAAGTTGCTCCTGTTATCACGTGACCAGTGGTGTCACACGTGGCTACTGTCTCGGGTGTCTGGGGTACCCAAGGTGGCTCAGGTGTTCCTGGGGGCCCCAGCTGGCTCTGTGTGCCCTCCTGAGGGGGCCCAGGCCCCTGCATGAGATGAGGCAGATTGAACATGAGCATGTACAGCGGAGACAAGTTGTGCTGTGGGTGTTGGGAGGAGGCCGGGCTATCTGGGAGGCCCTCGAGGGCGTGGTGGGGGCAGCAGCCGTGAGCTGTGTGACACCTGCCACTGAGCTGTCTGGGATGGACGGAGCTGGCCCCAGACAGAAGGTGGCCTCCCACACGGGCCCTGCTGTTGTAACATCTGGCGTGGGAATCCTGGTGCATTTAAACTTTTGTCCGCTGGACTCTCAGCTTACCTGATTTTTTTTTTAATTATGTGTACTGTTGCCTGTTTATAGTGTACCTGTGCATTGCGGCACCCCTGCCTTTGAGACCCCGAACTTACACATCTGCACTTGTGCTCTCGGCAGCTCAGTTTCTCCAGTTTCTCCACGTCGGTCCTGCAAAATTAGTGCAGTTATTTGAATACTGTATTGCATTTTCCATTTATAAAAATATTTTACTTTTAGCCAGGTACAATGGCTCATGCCTGTAATCCTAGCACTTTGGAAAGCTGAGGCAGAGGGATCGCTTGAGGCCAGGAGTTTGAGACCAGCCTGAGTAACACAGTGAGACCCCATTTCTACGAAAAATAAAAAAATTAAAAAATAATTTTACTTTTGTAAAATATATGAACGTAAATAGTACCATAAGTACCATATTGGTACTTATGGTAAGAAATGAAGATCTCATAAATTGAATGTATTTTAGAAACACGTTAGGGTGGAAGAAGTAGATTTTTCACTCATGGGACTTAAGTTGCACTGTGTGTTCAGTTTTGATGGGAGATAACATTTAAAAATATATGAAATGCAGGAAATGGGTCAAAATTGTGAGGAAAAGGCATGGAGCAATTAGAGGGCATGTAATACTTCACATTCTTTTTTTTTCTTTTGAGACAGGGTCTTGTACTGTCTCCCAGGCTATAGTGCAGTGGTGTCATCATAGCTCACTGCAGCCTTGAATTTCCCGGCTCAAGCAATCCTCCCACCTTAGCCTCCTGAGTAGCTAGGACTAGAGGCACATGCCATCACACCTGGTTAATTTTTTTTTTTTTGAGACAGAGTCTGGCTTTGTTGCCCAGGCTACAGTGAGTGCCGTGGTGTCAGCCTAGCTTACAGCAACCTCAAACTCCTGGGCTCAAGCAATCCTCCTGCCTCAGCCTCCCAAGTAGCTGGGACTACGGGCATGCACCACCATGCCCGGCTAATTTTTTTCTATATATATTAGTTGGCCAATTAATTTCTTTCTATTTATAGTAGAGATGGGATCTCACTCTTGCTCAAGCTGGTTTTGAACTCCTGACCTCAAGCAATCCGCCCACCTTGGCCTCCCAGAGTGCTAGGATTACAGGTGTGAGTGCTAGGATTACACTCCCAGCCAATTTTTAAATTTTTTGTAGAGATGGGTCTCACTATGTTGCCCAGGCTGGTATCAAACTTCTGGCCTCAAGTGATCCTCCCACCTCTGCCTCCCAAAGTGTTGGGACTACAGGCTTGAGCCACCGTGCCCTGCCATACTTCACATTCTGAGTCCAGAAGCCCCCCTAAGTACCAAGGTGGGGCCACAGGCTTCTGCCCCGCCTCTTGGGCCGTGGGAAGGTAGGAATGGTACGAAGTGTCCAGGGCACTTGGTCCAGGGCCAGCCCAAGGGATGGGGCGTAGCACATGCCAGTCCCCTTTCCCCTGCAGGGAGGAGCTACTCTGCCACGTGGGCTGTGGCTGAGGGCTCAGCAGTGAGCCTGAGCCAGGCCCCAGCAGCTGGTCAGAGCAGCAGTGGTGTCCAGGCACTCCCAGGGGCTTAGAATGTGGGTGGATGGGACAAGGCCGGGATGCCTGATGGGGGACATTCTTTGAGGGAGGACTCTTATCCTGTCCACCATTGTGCCTAGCACAGAGTTCTAGGCCAGGAAGGAAAACAAAGAAACGGCTGTCAAGTAGCAGGTTTGGTGCAAAGAGGCCATTTCTGAGCCGGGAAGACTCTGCCCCCGTGGAGGGTGGTCTAGGTTTCCCCCTCCGTGAGGTGGGCAGGGCACTGTGGCTTTCTGCCCCGCGCTACCCCCCAGGCCCCTTCTCTCTAGCTTTTCCCTGGGGAGAGGAGGAACGAGGTCACTAGGGAGCTCTCAGATACTCTCAGCTTGGGCCCTTGGAGGGTTCCGGGGATGTGAGGTGGTTTCCATGCAGTCCTGACTGCCGGCCCCCTGAAGCCAGCCCTGTCACCTGTAGGTGGGGTGGGGCAGAGACTTCTGTCTGCTCACCCTGTCTCCACTTAATAAGCACTCACTGAGAAAATAATGTTTAATGAAGACTTGGAGGCCCGAGCACTGCTCTGGGAATCCGAGTCCTGGGCCTTGGCTAGGCTCTGCCACCAATGGGCTGTGTGACCTCAGGTGAGTCACTGGCCCTCTTCTGGGCATCAGTGCCGTTGTCTCAAAAATGTGAGGATGGAACCAGAGCATGAGTCCCGAACCTAGACTCGGCGGGGCACAAGGGGGCTACGGACCTACTAAAACACACCTGCATGTGTTTTCCAAGTGTGTGTTGTTTTTTTCTGTAGAGTCCATAGATTAATTGTGCCTTCCTCAAAGAGTTATTGTGAGTTATTTTGTCATTTCCTAGGTCTGCGGTAATAAAGCACCGTAAACTTGGTGGCTAAAACAATAGAAGTTTGTTCTCTCACAGTTCTGGAGGCCAACAGTCTGAGATCAAGGTGTTGGCAGGGCCACACTCCCTCTGAAGGCGCTTGGGGGGGGGTCTGTCCCAGGCCTCTCGCCTGTGTCTCTTCACATTGACTTCCCTTTGTGAGCATCTGTCTCTGTGCCTGAATTTTCCCCTTCTATGGGGACACCAGCTGTAATGCATCGGGGACCCACCCTCCTGCAGTATGACCTAATCTTAACTCGTGACATCTGCAACGGCCCTATTTCCAAATCGGATCACATTCTGAGGTCCTAGGGATTGGGACTCGGGGATCTCCAGCGTCCACCCTAGCTCTGGCGTCTCTTAGGGACCCCTGGAACCAGCCCTAGTCAATGCGAAACTGCTGAGGTCATAGGCTGACGGCGCCCGCGGCGATGTCCCATGTCAGGAGCGCAGTGCTGGCTGGAATGACTCCTGTGCGGGTGTGGCGCGCACTCTGCTCTGAGCAGTCACGGCTCCTCTGTCGCTCGCCAGGCGCTCGCCAGTTATCGCTCCAGCCCCACACGCACGGCACACCCAGTTGGGGAGGTGGGATCATCCCTGGTCCACAGGTTAAAACCCGAGATGCCACGAGGCCAAGCTGGCTGTGGATGGTCACACAGCTCGCAGGTGCCAGAGGCGGAACTTGACCCCAGCTCGCGCAGTTCCCAGAGCACGCCTTGCGCGTGTGCCGCCCGCCCCTCGGCTTAGAACGAAGCCCGGTGCGCAGTTCATGCTCAGCAAAGGCGCTCCCTCATTCATTCGCTCAGAATCGTCACACGTGTTCTGTGCGCCTGGCAGAGTTCTACTGGGGGAGCATTATGTGCATGAGAAGAACATCCGAGAGTGGCGAGTGTGACGGTGCGGACATCGGGGTCTCTGAGAGGGTCAGCTCCCGAGGAAGGGACGTTGCAGCTGAGACCCCAAGGATGAGCAGGTGTAGAGGCCCTGGGCAGGGAACGAGGCCTGTGTGTTGGCAGCCTGGTGGCTGGACGGAGGTGGGTCACAGAGAGAGTGACAGATGGAAGCCCAGCTGGCAGTGGGACAGACTCAGGAGCTGGGGTGTCCCTGTGTGCCAGGGCTCCCTGGGAAGCTGTTTTAAGAGGCCACGCCTCCTGTGCGGAGGAACTAGGCGGGCAGTGTGATGGTGGGCCAGGCTGGAGGGGGGGCTTGCCTTGTTGCAGGAGAGGGAGCAGGTGAGAAGGAGAAGGTGTGGGCCAGGTGGAGGAGGGACAGCCCCCGGGACTGAGCGCAGATGGGACTAGGGGAGTGTGAGAAAGGGGGTGGGGAGACTGTACTAGGTTTGTGGCCCAGGAACTCGGGGAGTTGATGCTGTGCTGTTTGTAAGATGGGGAACGCTGGGGTGCAGCGTTGGGGGGCGGAGTGTAGAGGTCAGGGACTACCACCACAGAAGCTCAACCGACCGGTTTCAGCAGACAACGGCCGAGCTAGTAAGGAGGATGCGGCCTGCAGGTGCCGGCAAGGGCTTTGGGGTGGTGAGGTAGGCAGCCCGAAGACCCCTGTCCCCTTCTCCTCGGATTCCCTAGTCCACTGTTGCCGTCTGCTCTGGGAGCCTGTTGTGCCCCTCACTGCCTCCCGGGGCTCAGCGATGGCAGGGCAGGGCCAGCCCGAGTGGCCGCAGAGGGGCACCAGCATCCCTGCCAGCCTTCCTCCCCACCAGCCGGCACCCAGCTCAGGAAGATGTTTGCTGCCACCTGGTGGGCAGGAAGAGCCTGACCAGTCTCGCAGGGCCGGTGTGGCTCTCCAGCTACATCAGGCGGAGCTACCCACAAACTGGCTTTTCAGAAGAATGCTCGTCAGTCCTTCCTCATGTCAGAGAAGGACAGCCACCACTTCCCTGTGGGTTGCGTGGGCCTCAGCTGGGCACAGCCCAAGACTTATCAATGGATCAACCAGCAAACACTGGGGCGGAGAGTAGGGACAAGGGCCTGCAGGTTGTGGGGCCAGAGCTGCCCTTTCCTTGTCCTCAGGCCCGGCCCTCTTTCCAGGCAGTGCCACATCTCACACTGCCTAGTAGGTGTTCCCTACCCCATCACGGCCTTGTGCTCACATGGGCCGGCTTAAGTGGCCATTCAGCTTGGCCAGCCATCGGGCACAGCCAGGGCCAGCCCCTTCTCCGAACTTGCAGCCACTCAGAGCGGCAGGGGCTGTTTGGGGCTCCTCCGCACCTGTGCCTCCAGGGAAGGCTGTGTTCATCCTGCCTCAGCATGCACATTGCAGGCATCGTCCCCAGTTTCATCTTTAGTCCCCTGGACGCTTCCATGGAGCTGCCCAGCCCCTAAGAGGCAGATTCATTCTGGAGCATCTGATGGCCTTAAGGAGCAGAGAGCTGAGGTGAGGGCTAGTTTTATGGAACTCTGTGTGCTGCAGCCTGGAGCTCTTTCGGGCTGTTGATTTCCTTCAGGCCCAGTAGGCAATGGCTGCGTTGAGGACACTTGTCTTTGCCGCATATCTTTGGAGTAAAATCTTGTCGAACAGAGACCTCATCACTGACCCCATGAGGAAAAGAGGCGTGTCCCTGCGGCTTTTCTCCTTTCTGGGGTCTCTGACTGGCTTGATGTCCTGCGATGTTTATGTGGGGGTACATGCCTGTCTCTGTCTGGTTTCCCTGGGTCAGGAAAGGTTTCTAGGGACAAGGGTAGGAAGGAGGAGGCAGCCAGGTGAGGAAGAGGAACCTGTCCTAGGTTTGGGAATTGACCCAGGCTGACCTTTGTACCTGGGCTGATTCTGCAGGTGCAGTGGGACCTGGGAGCCTTTGTGTGGAGCGAGCTGGGGCCTTCCCCCCTTCTCTCCTGTCCTGCTGTTCTCCCACTGAGATCTTCTGGGTTCTGGAGCATCCCATCCCCTGTTGGGCACCTTGTCCCCTGTGCCCCCGCAGTATCCAGAGAGCAGCACCCATAGCTGCTGTTCTGTGCTTGCAGTTTCATTGGCTTGGGAGGAGGGTCTGTGAATGGCCTTATTCTACGGAGGAAGGACCACACCTATGTGTGTGAGAGAAGACTGACAGATGCAGATGGGGAGATCAAGGCAGAAAGGCCTATAGCTCAGTGAGGCTGGCAGACTGACAGCGGGAAACGTGAGTCAGGATTCCTGGGTTCTGTGTTTGTCTCCACACTTGCCTGAGGATCCTGGGAAAGGCTCTTCTGCCCAACCATCTATTATCTGTTGGGGGGGTATATGCATCCTGGAGAGGAAGCCATCACCGCCGCTGTTAATAACTAGTCCCACGAAAATACGGAATCACCCCAGGGCCTGTCCAGGCCTGAGAGATCCAGCCCGGGGCTTGGGAGTTCCCGCGCTGCTTTCTGCAGGGAGCACCCAGGAAGGAGAGGCCCTGCCTTCTTGAGGCATTCCCCCAGCCCCACAGGAATGTGCCACTTTTATCTCCCACTTGGCTCTGACCAGGACCATGGAATTCTAAGGCTGCCTGGGAGTGGAGGCAACCTGGGAATGTCATCTCTTTAAAGGAAACCTGGGAGTGTTATCTCTTTAAAGGAAACACGAGCCCCCGGTCCTTTGCCACTACCTACGCTGCTTGCTCCCAGTCTGCTTGAGGTCCTGGGGCAGCTCTGGAGATGTCATGCTTTGTGGAGTGTGGTAAACTGGCGTATCTTCAGAGCCCCACGAGAGGCCTGATGCTTACAATGCAGTGTAAATCCCAGCCGGAATGCCTTGCTCCATTCTAGGGTGAGCCCTGGACTTACTGGGTATCTGGTACAGCCCACACAGAAATCGAAAGGGGCGGCAGAGCTGGGAGAGAAAAGTTTTTGTTTACAGAAAAGTGTCAGTCTCTAGCCAGTACCCCAGTCGACTGCTCTTGGGCCATCGTCCGGAGGAGTGAGACCCAGCAAGTAGCTGGGGACCAGACTTGGGCCTCAGAAATGAGTCACTTGCCCAAAACTGTGGTCCAGGCTAGAGGTTATCTTTTGACTTTTCTGTTGCCCTTAGGCAGGACACTTAACCCAGTCCAGAGTGATGAGTATCTTCTGGGTTTTATGATGGCCAGATCAGACAGCTCCAGTCATCAACAGAAGCCGACTTAGCATCTGGAGAATCTCGACTCAGAACGTTTCATTCAAGCCCCCCATTTTACAGATGAGACTGGGGCCCAGAGAAGGCATAAGACTTGCTTCCTGACTCCTAATTTAGGCTTTTAATAATTCTGGCCCTCATGTTGGCCCTTCTTCCTATGGAGAAAGAGAAAATGGCCCAATTTTCTCCAAAACGGGGCCCAGTGTGTGGCACACTCTGGGACTGTTATTTATCTGGCCTGCTCTTAATGACAGCTCCTCGCCTACCTGGCCAATCCTAGGAGGAGCCCTGGGCTGGAATTTCCTGTTTTCTGAGGGCTCCCGGGGGCTGCCCCAACAGGCCGGCTCCCCTGTGCCGCCGTTCCCGGGTGTTCCAGGCCAGACTTGCCGCCTCTCCTGGCTGGGCTGGCTCCGGGCCTCTCCAGGTCTGGGCTTGCCGGCTTCGAGGTGGAGGAGTGGAGGGACCCAGTCGGCCCACACCAGGTGCCCGGAGGTCCGTGCGCCCCGGCGGCGGCCCCGGCCCGGGCCCAGCCCCGCGCCTCTGGCCATGGGCCTGGCCCTCGCCCGCCGGCCCTGAGCATGGAGCGGGGCTGGCCGCCGGGGGACAGCAGCAGCAGCGGGGAGCGGCCCGTCGCCTGCCGCCGCGCCCTCAGTGTCTGCGACTCTCTGGACCTGCACGGCGCCCCGTCTGGCCGCGCTGCCGCCGCCCTGCAGGCCGCTCTGTGCGCCGCGCGCGAGCAGCCAGCGCGGCCGAGGAGCGTTTGCTCGGGCGGTCCGGGGCAGCCGCCCGCCGGCGCCCGCGGCCTGCTGCTCGGCCTGCTGCGCCCGCGCCTCGGACGCCGGGGCCCAGCGCCGTCGGGGCCGCCCTGCTCGCCCGCGCCCAGCCCCGCGCCCAGCCCCGCGCCCAGCCCCGCGCCCAGCCCCGCGCCCAGCCCCGCGCCCAGCCCCGCGCCGGCCCGGCGCAACCGCACCCGGGGCGAGCCGGCGCCGCGGCCACGGCCCACCAGCATGACGTTCCTGGAGGTGAACCGCCTGGAGCTGGCGGCGGCCGAGGCGCCGGGCGCGGGCGCGGCGCTGGGCCGTGCGGGCAGCGCGGGCTTCCTGCGGGGCGCGTCGCTGTGGAGCAGCCAGCGCTGGCAGGTGTTCCGCGGCGGCGGCGGCGGCGGCGGGCGCAGTGCCGAGGGTCCCCGGCGCGGCCTGTCTGCGCTCAAGAAGAGCTTCAGCTTCCGCCTGCGCCGCGGCCAGGAGATCCGGCGCTCCGAGTCGGGGCTGCTGGCGCGGCCGCCCCGCGCGCGCACCCGTAGCGACGGCGACACCAGCTCCCTAGGCGCCTTCCCCAGCCGCCGCGACCTGCTGAGCGCCGAGGCCCCGCGCGCCGCGCCGGAGCCGGGCCGCCCCCGCGCCGCCGGCCTCTGGAGGCTGCTCACCAGCCGCTTCCGCCGGAGGGAGCCCGCGCCTGCCCCGCCGCTGTGGAGCCGCCGGGCAGCCGCGGCCCCCGGGCTCCTGGGCGCGAGGAGCGGTAAGGGGGATGGCAGCCTGCGCCTGGGTGGCCTCTCTGGTTGGAGTCTAGCAGGAAACGAGAACTCGTGTGAGAGTCGGTAGGGAACCTAGCTGCCAGAGGTACATGTGCTGTGCCCGCCAGGGACTAGCTGGGAATGGCTCACATGCCATCAGCCCCCAGTGTCTGGGTCGTTTGCAGTGTCCAGAGGGTTGCAGGGCAGTGCAGGCGACAGCGTTACCATTATCATAGCATCATGGAAGAGGAAGGGCCTGGGTTTGGATCCGGACCTCCTCCTGTTTGGCAGATGCAGAGTGTGGCCCAGGAAAGGAAGGGACTTACCAGCATCAGATGGTTCTAGCAAGCCTAGAACGTTGCCTAGTTCCCAGGCCGGAGTTGAGCTCTTGCCTGTAGCTGCCTCTGCGGATGAGTTTGGGAACTGCTTGTGGACCTGGCCTTTGAGACAACCTTGGGCTAGTGCCTCTGGGAGCCAGAGGGGGAAGCCAGTGCTGCCCAGCCAGAGAGGCAGGCCCAGGCCCAGGCCACCCAGAGCTGGCCCAAGGGTGTGTGTGGAGGCCTGGAGGATGAAGGCTGGCTGTGGGTGGGCCTGGCTAGCCTGAGGCTTCCCTTTCAAGGGACACTGGCTGCGTCAGGTGCTGAGAATGGACTGGAGGGAAGGACACCAGGAGGCGGGTCTCTGGGAGAGAGAGGTGGCAGCCTCCCCACTGAGGAGGAGCCTGCGGAGGAGGGCGGGGCAGGGTGGGGTAGGTGGCTCCCGGTCTGACCTGCCCCTCACAGAACAGGGCCAGGTGAGGCTCCGCCCTCTTCACCCTGGTTCAGGAATGTG
>VSMD01034360.1:0-37252 GCA_008750895.1 Mirza zaza
CTCCACGCCCCATCACACCTGGGACTGGGGGGTCATCTCCACGCCCCATCACACCTGGGACTGGGGGGTCATCTCCACGCCCCATCACACCTGGGACTGGGGGGTCATCTCCACGCCCCATCACACCTGGGACTGGGGGGTCATCTCCACGCCCCATCACACCTGGGACTGGGGGGTCATCTCCATGCCCCATCACACCCAGGACCAAGGGGTCATCTCCAGTCACGCCCAGGACTGGTGGGGTCACACTTGGGACGGAGCCCAGGGCAGTGTGCTGGGAGGCGGGTGGCAAGGACGGTGCCCAGTCTGGGTCCCCTGGGTGCCACGGGAAAGGGCATGACCGTATTCCTGGGCCGGGTGGATTTGGGAAGGACCGTCCAGGGGAGAGGACGCCCATGTCCCCCCACTCCTCTCTGACCCGGCCGGCTCCCATGGTGGGAGGCTGTGCCCAACCCGGTTCCGGCACCTGCTGGGTTTACGGAATCCGCAGGGAGGTGAAACTGTGCACACGGTGCCGGGGGTGGAGGGGGTGGGGCTCGGTGCTGCGCCCCCCCACGGCCGTCCTGGACCTGACGGCCGTCTGTCCCCTCCAGGACGGACAGGTCACCTGCTTCGTGGAGGCGTGCCAGCCCGCCGCCTGCCCGGCCCCGGCGAGAGTCGCAGGAGCCTGCTGTCCGGTCTGCTCACAGAATGCCGCGGAGGACACGCCTTAGCCGGTCGGCCCGCAGGGTCTGTCTGCCGGGCCGCCGTGACCCGGGGCCGGGACGGAGCTGCCGACCAAAGAAACCCCGAACTCGAGCGTTGCAGACAATGCCCGGCTGGGGCCGTCTCGGAGCGTGGGGGAGGGGCTGCCGGCCGGGGCGCCCTGGGGAGGGGCGGGGTGCGCCCAGGTGTGAGGCAGACACGCGTCCTAACGTCACGTTAGGTTTCTCAGGTTCTTATTTAATTCTTTCAAGGTGAGAAATTGGTGCTACTATTAAATTGCACAGTTAAATCCTTTAGGCTCCTAAATTGATTTCACCGGACAACACCATCTCTTCCTCCGTAAAGCAGGTGCCGCTAGTCTCAGTGCCCAGTTCTGATGCTGGCGGGGGTCCCCGAGGGTGGGGCGAGCCACAGGGCGGGTGGGGCCCTCCTGGGCTGGTGGGGCCACCCCGCTCTGGGCTCCGCAGACTCTCGGCGTCCGAGCCTAGGACGGATGCATGCCCCACGCAGACAGTCTCGGACCCTGTGACTCTGCCCCAGCAACTTCCACGCCTGACGGTGGCATTAACAAGCCACAGGTAGAGACAGGTGTGTTTTCATGTGTAGCTGCGTGCTCACTGTCCCGCATGTGAATGCTGCCGACACCCAGGGAAGCCCAGCCTCGGGCGCTGACCCCGTCGGCCGCAGCTCCGGCTTCCTCCCCATTCCGGAGCCTTGTTCCTGGCCAGAGCTCCGGGCACCGCTGATTCTCCCAGGGGGCGGGAGGAATTCCAATATAGGGAATTTTCTGACTTCAGGTGTGTGTATTAAAAAAAAAAAGATGAATGCCTGTACCTGATTTGTATTTTCAAAATGCATGATGTTTTAAGAACATTCACTCATTTTGTAGGTCTTAGATGGGACAGAGAAACCACTTCCACCATGCAAAAGTTATTTCAGAATTCAGCGACTAGCAACTGTCATACCTCATGGGCTCCCTCTTTTTAACGAACTGACCCAAAACTTCCCCTTTATTCTGAATACGGAGTGATCTGTGTTAGGAGAAATGGTTCCCTGGACAGGGAAGTTCGGTTCCACACACCTGACCTGGGTGCCCGCCCAGCGCCAGGCCCTGAGATGGGGACGGGGGGGACGGCCGGGGCTCCTAGGGCCCCCAGTCCAGGTGGCAGAGGAGGAAGACCTGAGATCACCGGAGGTTTCAGTACCAGGCAGCCGGTGTCCAAAGCTGGTGGCGTGATGTGGAGACGAACTGGAGACAAGGTTCCCCTCAGCTCCCGCCACGTGGGGGGCAGGCGCCGTGTCTGGGGTGATTTGCGCACGGCCCGTATTCTAGCACGAGCATCCTCCCCACCGGAAGAGACGCCCGGCACCTTCCCGCTCAAGACCCGAGTCTGCCGGGCACGTGGGCAGCCTCCAGCCACGAGCTCTTCCCAGGGCCTCATGGCGTCTCATGTATGAACGTGGATGTCTGGACATTTTGTGTTTTCATGTTACTAACAAATAAATTAACACGGCTGGTGTCCATGGCGCACAGGCTTCTTTCGACATGGCAAGTCATGTGCAGTGATTGAAGCTTGGGACAGATTTCTATAAAATAGGGAACGTGCATGTTCGTCTGGAAGCTGGTGGTCACGCGAGTCACTCAGGTGTGCAGGCGGCGGCGGATTCTCTGCTCTGGGAGTGTTTTGCCGTCTCACGAGTGCCTTGGAGACACAGGCGTGTCTTCACCACTGAGCACACATGGGGCACAGACGTGGCCGGGACGGGTGTCGGGGGACCCAGGGTCCCTAAGCTGAAGGGCGGGAAGCCGGCCGTGATTTGCAGAGAAATCCTGTAACGTGAACCGAAATGTCTGCAGAGTCACCAGTTGATGCCGTACGTCACCAAAATGGTGGCAGGGCCTGAGCGGATGCTCGTTCCTCTGCGCCACGCGATGCCACGTGTACATATCTATCTACCTTTCTAACCGCTGCCGACAGCCAGATGCCTTTTTTACGGCCATTATATCCACTACTTTACCAAAGACGTGTTTGCACTGTGTAACAATGCCTGTCCGTTCAAATAAATGGACCACGTTTTCAAACGGAGATCTGCTTTTATTTATTTATTTATTTTACCTTACACTGATTTATGAAGCTAGAACCTGTTCCCCAGGTGAGGTCAGGGCACGAGAGGGAAAGGGGGTGGCTCCCAGGAAGAAGCCCGAGAGCCGTACTGGGCACTAAAGATTTTATATGAAACAGGTGAAAGAAGAAGAGCATTATTCTAAATGGGTCTGACTTTTTCCAAGGAGCCAGGATATGTTACCTGGACTGAGTTTTAATTTTTTTTTTTAACATCTCCGGCAAGTGGGAGTTGAGCTCTTGGGAGACCCCTCTCACTGCTCCCCCAGCTCCTGACATCCTGCGGTGGCCAGAGGCGTGGCCCGTTGGGGAGGAGCGGGTGGGGCAGGCTGCCCACGCCCAGGGCCCACGGTGGGCGGGCTGCACCCCCAAAAGCAGGAGCGAAGGTCGGGATGGGTGGGCACAGAGAGCCAGCGTCCCCATCATGGATCTGTGCCATGTGTGGCTCTGTGGCCGGAAGCAGGTCTACCTGTGATGACATCTGGTCCCTGGGGGCTTGGGTTGGGTGGAGAGGGGTTTCCGCTCGCGGGAAACCGGGGAGGACTTTGGTATCTGTGTACAGCCTGGAGAATCATCCCCACTGTCTATATAATTATAATAAGAAAACTTAATATTAGGTAAAAACTAAATATTAAGTCGTTAAAATTGCCAGATCGCTGGAGGATGTGCCTGAATTCTCCCAGCCTGACCACACTCCCGTGGTGAGCTTTCCTCCGGCCAGCGTGGTAGTGCATGCTCCGCTCCTACGTGGTGCTCCAGCGTCGGTTTGCTCACGCGTGTCTGCGTGCCTCTTGGACGCACCTCGCTCCTGCTGGGGCCTCCGGGCAGTGCTGGCAGGGGACTGCCACCCCCAGTTGCCGTGGACACGCCAGCAACCGTAGCAAAGGCAGGACAGCAAACAGTCACTAGCCTGTGTGTTTATCATCACGAATACACTCAGACCCCAAACGCTGAGGCCTTGACACGTGCCTAGGATGTTTGCATTTGGAAGGTTCCAGAAGCCCCAGAAATGACTGCTTTATTTGTTTGTGGGATTTCTCAGGCCAGGCATGGTGGCTCACGCCTGTAATCCCAGAACTCTGGGAGGCCCAGGCAGGAGGATCGCTGGAGGCCAGGAATTCTGCAAGAGTGCGAGCCCCCCTCTGCTAAAGATAGAAAAATTATCCAGGTGTGGTGGCGTGCACCTGTAGTCCCAGCTACTCAGGAGGCTGAGGCAGGAGGATCCCTTGAGCCCAGGAATTTGAGGCTGCAGTGAGCTGTGAGGAGGCCACTGCACTCTAGCCAGGGTGAGAGACCAAGACCCTGTCTCAAAAAACAAACAAAAAACCAACTCAGTCTCTATCTGCTATTATTACAGAGTCTGAGTTTTCTTGTGAAATAAATAATTGTGGCATAAATAATTGCTGACATCATCGTCACATGCGTTTTCAGCTGCCCCCTTCCCATCACGCAAACTCGTTCTCCTGCTGTTGCATCCTCAGTGAGTCGGGCGGGGCACATGCTCGGGGCTCAGCGCGTGAGAAACATGCAGCTGTTTTTGCAGGGAGTTCCTGGGAAACATTCCTGTTTATAATCTGTGAAAACCGCCGAAACAGAAAGTAACTCCCGGAGCAGCTCCTGGCCGCCGTCCCTGCGGTTCAGAGCGCGCAGGACGGGCGGCACAGGATGTCTGGGGCTGGGCCGGCCCGTGCCCGTGGGCGGCTCTGGCACGGCGTTGCGGGAAGACCCGCATCTGGGCCTGCCGGGGGGGTCGCCGAGCTCCGCCAGCCCCTGCGCCTCCCTCTCCCACGGGTCAGGAATCGGGGGGCCCAAGACTCAAACCCACGTCTGACGCTGAGACCAGAACCTTCTCCTTCCACGGCACTCGGGGAAGCTGAACATCTGCATTTCGTTAGAACCGGTCGCTCCGTGCCTTGCCTGCAACATCGATGGAAATGCTTTGCCCGCTGGACGCCCCTCGTGGGAAGGACAAAGCTGTGGGAATCCGAACGCCTGAAGTCGGTTTCCCGTTTGTGCTCAGCTGCCATCCCGACCGCAGTTCACTGAGTCTGCGGCTTCGCCAAGGCACTCGGCCTCCCCGGGTCTTGTCTTCCCATTTGTAAAGCGGAGGCTCACACCGTGGCCCTCCGGGTGTGCCGCACAGGTAAGCTGAGGTGTCCGCACCAGCACGCCCGGCACAGACGCAGAGTTTAATGGTCTTTTCCTGGTCGGCTGAGCACAGCCCCGCCCCCCCGCCTCCCCACCCCCATCCCCACCCCCACCCCCACCCTCACAGGCCTGGCTGAGACGCCGCCCCACCCCCGTCCCACGGAAGCCTCTAAAAAATACAGTGGATCGTGTGTTCGCGCAGACGGGGAGGGGCTGGGGCGTGCGTTCACGCAGACGGGGAGGGGCTGGAGCGTGCGTTCACGCAGACGGGAGGGGCCGGGTCGTGCGTTCACGCAGACGGGAGGGGCTGGGGCGTGCGTTCACGCAGACGGGGAGGGGCTGGGGCGTGCGTTCACGCAGACGGGGAGGGGCTGGGGCGTGCGTTCACGCAGACGGGGAGGGGCTGGGGCGTGCGTTCACGCAGACGGGGAGGGGCTGGGGCGTGCGTTCACGCAGACGGGGAGGGGCTGGGGCGTGCGTTCACGCAGACGGAGAGGGGCTGGGTCGTGCGTTCACGCAGACGGGGAGGGGCTGGGGCGTGCGTTCACGCAGACGGGGAGGGGCTGGGGCGTGCGTTCACGCAGACGGGGAGGGGCTGGGGCGTGTGTTCAGACAGACGGGAATAGAGGGGGCTCGGACACCCCCCTATGTCACCTGCTGCCCGAATTTAAAGGTAGCAGTCTTGGTGAGAGACTCCCCCATGTGACCAGGACACCCCGAGACTAGACCAGCGGCCGAGAGCCCCGCCCCGCACAGGCCGAGAGCGTGTTTGCGGGGGGGCCGGGCACCTGCCCCAGCACACGCTTCCAGACCCCGTCATCCCTGCCCCTCCTCACGGTGTGGCCGGATTCGGTGGCGTCCGGAGCACTCTTTTCTCGCTGTCGTGGCTATGCCCGGCCCGTCCTCTCCTGCCCTCGTCCTTGTCCCTGAAACCTCCCTGCCTCCCCCGGGGCCCACCCCTCGGTCCGCGGCTACCACCGTCCTGGGATGTGTGGGGTGCGGGCGGGCGGGGCCACTTCTGCTGAGCTTCGTGGCTGAGCAGGAGTGACCCCCGACACACTGGGACAGCTATGTCCCCCTGGCTGGAGGACAGAGGCTGCAGGACAGGCACCCCCCCCCCCCCGTCAGATCTCGATCCAGCGGTTCTCAGCTTGTCTACACAGCGCTGCTCACGCCCGACTCCCCGCGGCAGAGCCTCCGCCTCTCGGCAGCAGCCGACCTGGGGATGCGAGACTGGGGCGAGCTCTGCCCCTACCTGCTGTGTGAGCCCAGACAAATGAACCCCTTTGAGCCTCAGTTTTCACCTACAAAGTTATCTACCTAATAAGAATTATTTTAACTAAATAAGATAACGTCAGGGAAAAGGGAACAACAGAAAGAGTGCAGATGCATGAGCTGCCAGGAGCCTTTTACCGAGCAGAGCCGAGCCTGGGCCCAGAGGAGCCCCCGTCTTTGGGGTGACCATCGGCAGAGGAGGTCGTAGGGGAGCCCGGTTCCGCCACCCAGAACCTGGACGCGTGCATGGTCACTGCCGCCTGTCTGCAGACGGTGTGCTCAGGCCAGACCGCCCCGTCGTCCCGCCTGGTGATAATTTATTTTCCTGACGGTGGGATACAAAGAACAAGCATATTTCCTTTCCTAGGGCGTCTGAGTTAGTAGGATGGCAGCTCGCTCGGGCCGCTGGAAGGTGCAGGACAGAGGTCCCGTGGCTGGCGTGGCGGGATCGCCCGCAAGCACCCAGCGTGGGGCAGGTCCCGGTGTGACTTTAAGTGCACATTCACACATAAACGTATTTATCAGACACACGTGTACGGCTGTTCACTGACACGTGTTCACATGCAGTGGCACTTGCCTGTGCAGGTTTGCCAGTGTCATCCGTGTGTATGAGCCGGGCAGGCGTGGAGCCCTGCAATAGCGAGGGGTCCCCCTGCAACAGCACCCTGCAATAGCGAGGGGTCCCCCTGCAGGGGCCGACCGGGCGCCTTGGGGAGCTGCCATCGGGCAGCGTCTCGGGGTCCTGGGGGAGGCCCTGGTGGGGTGTGGTGGGAAGGGCGGCGGGGCACGGCTGCTGCGTCTCCCCCTGTCCCCCGTCCCTGCTCAGACCCCGTGAACAGATGACGCAGCCACCAACCCCCTGGGGGGTCACGGCCCCTCCCTCGGGCACCCCAGGGGGTCACGGCAAACCGGCTGTGGTCGGAGCTTTGGACGCCACAAGCCTGACGTCACCCGCCTGGAGCGCAGGCAAGCACGGTGACCTCACCCGCGGAGGTGGGCGTTGCGGTCCTGGGGCACTGGTGATGTCAGCCGAGAGTCCTGGGAAGGACCCGTCCACATCTGGGAGGAATCAGCCCACTCGGGGGCACCCCCGGCCGTGCGGCCGGCAGATGTGGCCTTGGTCAGGGACGGTCACTGCGGGGTGGAGGTGGGGATGGCCCGGCCTGGCCCGGACAGGGACGCCGTGTTGTGAGCCACGCGCGCCCCGGCCTCCCTCCCCGACAGGCCTGGCCACGGCTCATCCGTGTGTGCATCAGGAGCGTGAGGACGGGTTTGCGTCCCGGGCCAGCACAGCTCCCTACACGCGGGGGCATGTCCATATATGTTTGTCCCTCCACTGGCTCATGGGACACGCTTCTGTGCAGGGGCTGGTGCTTGGCAGGCACCGTCCCAGTGGCTGGTGACGCCTCGTGACAAAAGCAGGTCCCTTGTCCCAGGGTGGGAGGACAATTAGTAGCGTGTAGATGAGCACGTGGTGTCGCAGGTCAGGGGGATGCCTGTCACACAGAAGGGTGGACCAGCTGAGGCTGGGCCACCTGGATGCCTGCTCCGGGCTCACCTGCCACGTGGGGCTCGGGCTGTCCCTGCTCTCGAAGGACCTGCAGCTCCACAGGGGACTCCGTGGTGGCCCCCAGCTGGGCGGGCGTCTCTGGCCACGAGACGCTGGCTGTGGCCAGGCGGGCTCGGGAGGCATGGCTACCCCTCGCCGCCCCGTCAGTGAGGCGAGTCCTGCTGCACAGCCACACCTGCAACGCCTCGGGGTCGGTCCTCAGCAACAGTGCAGCATAGGTGGCACCTGGGGAGGCCCGCCTCACCCCTGCGCAGGTGAGGGGCCACAGAGGTGGGGACTCGGGGCTGGGGACCAGGTGGAAGCAGCAGGTCAGGGAGAACCGGGAATGTCCGCCTGTAAGGTAGAGTCGAGGTGGCTCCTGACTGGGCAGATGACCTGCAGGAGTGAGAGGGAGGGTCGGGAATGACCCCCACGCTTCCGACCAGAGCAGCTGGAGGGACAGACCCACCACCGACGGAAACAGAGGCACGTCGGGGACCTTGAGGAAAGTGGGCCATCGTGTGTCCCACCCTGTCGAGTGCTGGGTCCTGTTGAAGGTGGGGCATCCGGTTTCTCCGTTTTATTTTTAAAATTAAAAAAATAACTGAGACACAGAGAAAAGAAATACTAAATTTTTATCCAGTAGCAAATTCTAAAGAAAGTGAATTTGCCTTTAAATGGCCCTCACACTTCCACCGTTGTCCTTAAACCATAAGAATCTATGGTGACCGTTGCCTAAGTCGCCATCGGTCTGGGCAGCCCTGTGCGGGAGGTGGACAGACAGACAGACAGACAGACAGACAGACATGGGGGGAGGGGCGAGTGTGGGCGCCACCGCCCTGTCCGGATGGCTCAGGGGCGGGAAAGAGACCCGGGGGTGGTTCTGGTTCCTTGCCGGGGTGCCCAGAGCAGAGGATGTCTGGCTCTCTCAGCCGGAGGTTCTGGAAGCTTCCTGGAGGGCGGAGCGTTGGCCGAGCGGAGACCGGGACGCTAGTGGGGGGTGGGCCGGGGAGAGGAGCCACAGAGCCTGGGCGGAGGGGCAGCCCAGCGGGGAGGACCCGCCTGCTCCGGGAGGAGACGCTGGCAGGGTGGGCGGCCGTGGGGGCTGGGGAAGGGCCGTGTGAGAGGGGCTGGGTGGCAGGTGAGGGAGCCAGGCCTCCTGCAGGGCTGGGGAGGAGAGGGAGGAGGAAGAGGCCAAGCACCCCCGGGGAGCTGGGATGCCGGGGAGGGACCCTCACCCGGAGCCGTCGGAGGGCCACGGCCCTGCCACACCCGGACCTGGGAACTGTGGCCTCAGAGCCGTGGAGGACACGCGTGTGTCGTTCCAAGTCAGCCCATGCGTGAGTAAAGCGGTTTCCTGCACAAAAGGTGTGAACCCAGGGCTCCCGGCTTCGCGTTCTGCTGGCTCAGAACTGCACTCGCGGCGCGGCCCGGCGGCCCAGCGGCCCGGCCTCTGTTGCAATAGTCCGTGCTTCTCCCGCTGAAGAAAAGGCACCGTCTGCCCAGGCAGCCGCTGCGCAGGGCTCGGTTGCTCTGCTGGCCTGGAAACTGAGGCAGAGATGTCTCCCAGACAACGGTGAATTTAGATGCTCACTATCTGAACAATCACTCTGAGACCAGGAAGGAAGACGTCCACGGCGTTCGGCTGGAGTGTCTTTTCCAAGACGACGGGGTCTGCAGGAAGCAGTTGTCTCCCTACGGTGGACCTGTCCACGTGCGGCTGGTGTCTCTGAGGCTCTGCGTCAGGTGAAGCGTCCTGCACACAGACAGGTGCTCCGTGGGTCCTCACTAGGTGACAGCCTCACACAGCACCAGCCAGGAGGGTGCCGGCCGGCTGTCACCCAGGAATGGGAGACTCGGGTGATATTACGAACCGACGAGCCTAACAGCATCCACAGGACACGTTAGCCCATAGGGGCAGACGCACAGTCTCCCCGAGTGCATACTGAGCGGCCCACGGAGGCACTGCCCGCCACCACGTGAAACCGCAGGTGTGGCAGGTTGAGAATTGAGGAGAGTGCGTCCCCACCCACAAGGCAACGACAGCAGACACGAAACAAGAGGGACATTGAGAAACTCACAAATAGCTAGAGATTAAACTCTCCTAAGTAACCAAGGAGTTCGGGCAAAAACTACAAGAGGAGTTAGGATTATTCTGGGGCGGATAAGATCGGAAACACGACACACCGAACCTCGGGACACACTAACGCGGATGTAAACAGCCGTACGTATTAAAAAATATGCTCTTAAGAGATAACTGAAATCAATAACCTGACCTCCTACCGTAAGAAACTAAGAAAAGAAGAGCTAAGCCCAAAGCAAGCTGAGGGAAGGTAAAAGTAAAGATTACAGGGGAAATAAATGAAAGAGTACAGAAAAAACTAGAGCAAATCTGCGAAAGGACTCAAAATAATAAAAGCTGATGCAAAAGTTCAAAACAAAATACGAACGAATCAGATCCGAGGACATAGAAACCAGTGTGCACCGTGCCCGGGGAAGATGTGCCCCAGTAACATGAGGTTGATGCAGAAAATAAAAATCAGCTGATAAAATCATGCAGAAGTGCCAGAGACCCAGCACGGTCACTGCTGTCATGAAAGGAAGAAAGAGCAAAGTCGAGTTTGAAAGCTTACCTGGAAGCATAGCAGTCGAGACGTGTGGTGCTGTCTTTGCCAGGCGGACAGACAGGTAACAGAACAGTCCATAAATAAACCTGGCCTTTATGGGCAGTTGATGTCTAACACCGACGCCAAGAAACTCAAACTCTTCAGTGAGTGGGGCTATGACAAGGCCGCGTCTGCACACAGAAGAGTGGAGTTTGCCCACCTGCTCCATACAAAAAATTAATTCAAAGTGAGCCAAAAACTGAAATATAGGAGCTAGAACTGTGAAACTCTTAGAAGAAAGCCGAACGATAAGTTTTTCTGTCCTGGGATTAGGCGAGGGTTTCTTGACTGCGAGACTGAAAGCACAAACGACAAAATGAAGAATTAGATAAATTGGACTTCATCAAAATTTAAAACTTTAGTGCTCGAAAAAGACACTATGAAGAAAATGAAAAAAGACACCTATAGAATAGGAGGAAATATTTGCAAATCTTGTATCTGGTAAATGACTAACATGGAGCATATATAAAGAACACTTACAACTTAACAACAAAGGAAAAATAATCAAATTTAAAAATGGGCAGAGGATTGGAATAGATTCTTCTCCAAACCAGACATGCAAATAATCGATAAGCAGGTGAAGAAACACTCAACATAACTAGTCCTTAGGGAAATGCAAACCAAACCCTCATGAGATATCACTGTTCACCCACCAGGATGGCTGTAATAAAAAAAAAAAGTCAAATCGGTGAGGATGTAGGCAAACTGGAACCCTCGTTCCTTGCCGGTGGGAATGTAAAATGGTGCAGCCATGGCAGAAAACAGGCAGTTCCTGAAAAAATTAAACCCAGCTACGTGTGACCAGCAATGCCTCTCCCAGACACACAAAGGCGTGCGTCTGCACGGGACTTGTGCACACGCGTTTGGAGCAGCGTCTCGCAGCAGCTGGAGGGGAGACGCCACACAAGCAAGTCATCCCGTGAATGGACGAACAGAACGTGGGACTCCCGTGTGCTGGAACATCGCTCCGCACCGACACACGCGGCTACACGGGTTACCCCTGAGGACATCGTGCTCAGTGCATGCAGCCAGTCCCCGGAGACCACGCGAGGTGTGACTACACACGTATGGACTGTCCAGGAGAGCCTACTCAGAGAGAAGTTGCTGGGGGAGAGTGGGGGGATGGGAGTGGGGCTGGTGGGCAAAGGGTTTCTTTCCGGGGTGACTAGAAGTTCCTGCGATTAGATGGCAGGTGTGTGTCACCTTGACGGACAAACACTGGTGACATGCCCTGTCCCTAAACCTGAGTGACATGTCTGGGCTATCCAGGTCTTCCAGAACCTTCCGGCACGGCGGCCGGGTCGTCGGCTGGTTCTGTGTGGGGCCCGTGCGCCTCACGCTTGCGATCCCGGGAGTGCTCCTGGCGTTGGCAGCTGCCGAGGCCGGTCACGCTTGGGTTAATCGCTGAGGCCGCTTGGCCGGTGTTTCCGGGGCTCTTGGACGTCTCTGCAGCCACTTTCCTGCCCCTCGTACGATTCTGGGCAATGTTGTCCCCGGCCCTGAGAACACTCATCTGTCACAAGACAGCAGGAATTTCTGCCGCCAGCTGGGACCGCGGAGCCGCTGGGAACCGGCCCGGATGCCGCTTCCCAACCTCGGGCAGGGCGGCCGGCCGCTGGCTGAGCTGCGGGTTTGCACGGACAGCCCAGCTCATTTTCAGCCTCCACGACGTCACCTGCGCCTCCTGCAGCTCCCGCGGCCAGACGCCGGCCAGCGCAGCGGAGAACGGCCAGCTGGCGGGACCGACTCCCCGTGGTGTGCCCAAGGCTGCACTCTCCTCCTTGCAGTGGGGGGTACCTGGGGTGACAGTGACGCTCTGGCAAGCTCGGCAAAGCCACTGACACCCAGAGCACTTCTCCAGCCAGACCCCTCCCCCAGCCCAGGCCCACCTGCTCCCCGACACCCCGAACGTCTGGTCAGCACCTCCGGTCCCTTGTGCCCACTGTGAACGCCTCGGTTTCCCTCCTGCTGTCTCCGTGCTCCCCTCCCAGCATGCAGGGCCCATGCAGAGGTGCAAGTTGGGCGTCTGCGCTGTGGGAGACAGACGCGGGGCACGGCGGCCACCGCGCAGTGTCCCCCACGCGGGGCAGAGCTGGGCCCCCAAGTGCCTGCTTCTTCCCGCAAAGGCAGAGCCGGTGCAGCCTGGCCCCGACCACACCCGCCAGGCCCGCCCACTCGCGTGGCCCCTGCAGACCCCAGGCCCCTGTGTGGGAGGGAGGGGAAGTGCCCGGGTCCAGGTGACCTTGGACCCTTCCGGCTCCTTCGGTTCACTTGTCCCCTTAAGCGCCACAGAACTCACAGTCAGGGTTTAGGGTTTCTCTCCAAAATGCATCTTGGGGGCCCCACTCCCCGCCCCCCTGCCCAGCACCCCCTGCCTGGTCCCGCCTCCCTGAGCCAGGGCGCCCACGCTCCCCCCTGCATGGACCACACCTGGGGCCAGGGGAGCGTGAGCTGCCTTGGTCCGTCTGTGGTTGTGACACCCGTGGGGGTCCCGGCTTCGTGGGGTGCAGGCCGGGGGCGGGGCGGAGCTCCCCACGCTGCACAGGACGGCTCCGGCTCCTCAGTTACCTGGGCAACACGTCAGCCGTGTTTGGGGGAGAACCCCTGGATTATCTTATTTTCCCTTAGCGCCCTCTAACGACTTGAATAATAAAATCTGAAATCTTCCTTTGCGGGGTTCTGCTTCCTTCCCCAGCTGTCCCTGACCCCCCCACCCGGTGTCACCCCACAGCCTCCCCCAGGTCCCTCCACTGGACCCGCTGCCACAGCCCCACTCGAGACCCGTGGTTTGCTGAGTCTCTGCGGAAGGCGGGTCTCTGGGCTGGACTGTCTGTGCGCACCTTGCCAGCGAGGCTTCCTCCACTGCCCCTCTCCAACCATCCAGAGTGCCTCCACCTGCTATGGCTCTGTCTCCCAGTAGTCTCTTCTGCAGCTCTGCTGCCAGGCTGGGTTCGCCCTCCCCATCGTCCTGCTTGTGCCGCGTGGGGGCTCGCGTCCGGCCGCCGCGCTCCCAGGTAGGGGTGGGTTGCTGCAACGGAAAGCCCAAGCCAGAGTCACGCAGAGAGGCCGCGGTGAGCTTTCTCCCATCGGCCGGGAGGCCTGGAGGTCGGGGCTGGCGTGGCCCATGTCCCCGAGTGTGTCCTCCCACGTGTCCTACTATCGTGTTTCCCCAAAAATAAGACCTACCCATAACATAAGCCCTAGCAGGATCTCTAAACATTTGCGCAATAGAAGCCCTACCCCGAAAATAAGCCCTAGTGACGGGCGTGGCTACGCAGCGCGTCTGCACAACCCATGCATGTCGTCGCGGAGCGGGAAAGAAGACGAGCAGCCCTTCTCATCTGCCCCGTGAGAGCTCTGTTGCTCGACATGAGAGATTGGGGCCGATGGTTCTGAAGGAAATAGAGTCACAAGAAATTCAGGATGGAATTCGGAGTGCAGAGAGCTATGATGATGTTCCAGAAGAAGACGACTTAACTCTATTTGAATCGATGTAGATTGTTGTACCGTACTTAAAAAAATAACACATCCCCTGAAAATAAGCCCTAGGATGTCGTCTTGAGGAAAAATAAATATGAGACCCTGTCTTATTGTCGGGGAAACACGGTACGTGTCCTCATGTCCTCAGAGAGGCTGCAGGGCTCCTGACATCGGGCATTTGCTTCAAGCAGCAGGAAGTGACAGAGCCCAGAGCAAATGGTGCTGCCAGTTAGGTTCGTCCTGCCTTTTAAGAAATTCCATAAAAATCTCACCCCAAAACCCCCACCCACCTCTCTCTGGCCAGACTGTGGCTCCGGCCACTCCCGTCCGCAGGACGGGCTGAGAAACACGAGTGTTCAGACGGGCAAATTGCTGCCCGTGAGCCGGCAAACAGATTCTCACTAAGAGTAAGAAAAGGGAGAAAATTGCCACAAATTGCTTTTGTCTGGAGTCTGTGCTCCAAGAAGAGAGTCTGCATTGTTCTCCCCGAGTCTCTGGCTCTCCTCGCAGAGTCTGGAATGCGGCACGTTCTCAACGAGCCTTTGTTGGAGTGGAAAGCGTGTTTCTCACGGGCCTCTGGGCTCCCCTCGCTCAAATCCATACGCGCCTCCACGCTGTCCGCGCAGAGGTGCTGGCGGGGACGCGGCGCCAGGCGCTGCTTAACCGGAGCCGCTCACGGAGCAACCCTGGGCAGGGCAGATGCTCAGAGAGGCCGCCCAGGGCCGAGCGCGGGGGCCGGGCTGGTGCGGGGAGGGGATTCCCTGAGGCAGGGACCTGCGAGGCCGTCCTGCAGGGGAAGGCAGGACGCGGCCAGGCCCCGGGCAGAGCTTGGGCTCAGGACACGGCGAGGGGACGGCTGTCGCCATTGCAACCCCCGACCACGCACGGTGCTCTGAGGGTTCCCTCCTGGAACCTTCCCAGAGCTCAGGGGGCGGAGGCAGGCCAGGGAGGCTCCCTCTGGTCTAGGACAAGGTGCTTTTCCTTTGGATTTTAGCGTTTTCCCTGAGTTGAGCAACACGACACTCTCCACCCAGCGTGGATCCTGTCGCCCACGGGTGTGTACGGACGGGAGGCCGCCGGTCGCCCTGGGAACCAGGCGGGACTCAGGTAAAGATGCCGTCAGGCTGTGTGTACGGGATCCAACCACACTTCACAGAAGAACAAGGTAAATTCGAGAGTGTCGTGGAGCAGAAATTCAGTTACTGCTCGAAATTCAGGTGCCCCCGCCTGGCGCTCAGCTCCCCAGAGGGGCTAAGTTGGGTCCCCCCAGACAGAGGCTGGCGTCACTTCCCTGAGGCCTTGTGTTCCTGGGTCCACCTGGGCTTACGCGCCTGGTGCAATGATCTCATCCACAGTTTAGGGGTTGGTTCACCTTGACGACGTGCGTTCAGGAGTCCCGCCCTGTCCTGTAGGGGCCACCCTCAGGGACGGACTTGGCACATCACGGCCTCTCCGGAACGTGGGTCTTCCCAACGCTCCCCCCTGAGCCGGGGCTGCCGCCTGGTCTCAGGTGGCCGTGGTGGGAGCAGCCGTGCTGCTGACTTCGGGCTGACGTCTAACACAGTCCCCATGGGGCGCCTGTGTGGGACCCCTGGGCACCTGCTGTGGGGCCGACACCTTCTGTCTGGTCCGCGGGGCAGTCCCTGGAGAGTCCTCTGGAATTCCTTCTGCGTCCCTGGGTTGGGCTTCTGTCTGCAGGCGTAGGAAGCAGGTGGGCGGGGAGCTGGGGCTCCCCGTGGAGGGGCAGCTGGCAGATCTACACCCCTCCCCTGGGGAGACATCCAGCCACGTGCCTGAGCAATGCTGGACGTCGGTCCCGGCACGGGTGACTTGGTTTGCTGCGGTTTTCTCCTCCTAGGCCTCGAGTTCTGGTTTTCTCTGGAGCCTCGTGAAGGGCACGGAGATGGGTGGGGTCACAAGCTTCACGGCACCGACAGTCTAGGACCGCCCCCGGACTGGGGACACAGGTGTACGCAGAATGGGCGAGGTTCTCTCTGGTGAGGAAGGGCTCGGCCACCTTCCCGGGGCTGCTAGGCAGGGACCTCCAGGTGGGCCTGCAGGTGACCTGCCTACCTTCCTCTCCACACCCCAGGCTCCTGTCACAGTGGGTGTCACCTGTCCTTGCAGCCTTTGGTGTTAATATTTAAACCGATGCGCACATTAGTCAGCTAGAGCTGCCGTCCAGAACACCACGGACTGGGTGGCATGGACCACGGGAATACATTTCCTCCGGGTTCAGGAAGCCGCACGTCCAAGATCAGGGGCCGGCAGGGTTGGGGCTCTCCGAGGCCGGGCGGAGCCTGGCAAGTGGCACCTGTTCACACCTGCTGGCCGGAGGACGGGGGGGCTGGTCCCCATGAGGCCAGGTGTGCCAGTGTTTTCCACTCTGCGCCCAGGGGCTGATGGGGCCGCCTGAGCTCGGGACCCTGCTTCCTCTCCAGGATAACAGTGTTTCTCAAACCTCACCTTGAGCAGACCTGGGATCCGTTAGGAGGTAGACGCCAGCCCCACAGGACACTGCACCTCTAGTTCCCGGGAGCCAGGTGCTCACCAAACATGGGCTGTGAGGCCGTCCTGCAGGGGAAGGTGGGACTCGGCCAGGACCTGGGGCGGAGCGTGGGCTCAGGACACAGCGAGGTGGCGGCTGTCTCCATTGCAACCCCGACTGCTGAGCCGTGCACTGAGGGCTCCCGCCCGGAACCTTCTCACAGCTCAGGGGGCGGGGGTAGGTGAAGGAGGCTCCCTCTGGTCGAAGACAAGGTGCTTTTCCTTTGGATTTTAGCGTTTTCCCCGAGCTGACCCACACAGACGTTCTCCACCCAGTGTGGATCCTGTCGCCCACAGGTGTGTATGGACGGGAGGCTGCCGGTCCCCGTGGAAACCAGGTAGGACTCAGGTAAAGATGCTGTCGGGCTCTGTGTGCAGGATGTAACCACACTTCACAGTAGAACTAGGTACATTTAAGACGGTTGTGGAGCAGAAATTCAGTTCCTGTTCACTTGAGCCCACTGTTTTTTTTTTTTTTTTTTTTGAGACAGAGTCTCACTCTGTTGCTGGGGCTAGAGTGCCGTGGCGTCAGCCTAGCTCACAGCAACCTCAGACTCCTGGGCTCAAGCGATCCTCCTGCCTCAGCCTCCCGAGCAGCTGGGACTACAGGCATGTGCCACCACGCCCGGCTAATTTTTTCTATATAGTTTTAGTTGGCCAATTAATTTTCTTTCTGTTTTTAGTAGAGACGGGGTCTCGCTCTTGCTCAGGCTGGTCTCAGACTCCTGACCTTGAGCGACCCTCCCACCTCGGCCTCCCAGAGTGCTAGGATTACAGGCGTGAACCACCGCACCCGGCCTCCACTGTGCTATTAATGAATTGAATTAAATGGGTTTGTCTTGTGTGAACAGTTTGAGACAATAGAACCTTCAAACTGGCAAATAAGGACTTACTGAAACAGCTCTGTAGTCCTTGCTTGTGAGCCGCACACCGTACTGGGATAAACGGCATGAATTTGGTATATCTGTGTGAATGAGAGACTCATACTTCCATTTCTTCTGCCGTGTTCCGATCATTTTTCCTTTTCCTTCCTGCTCTGCCACCTCCGCTCAGCTGGGTTTCCTGAGTCAGCCGGTCATCTCCGTAGCCCCGAGCCTCGGCCAAGCTGACGCATGGAAGGGACCCAAAGACGCTCGTTAAATGCTGGTGGAGCCAGGGGTGTGAGTGGGCAGGTGGACTCGGGGGGACGGACGGGTCCTCCCTCCTGGGACCTTCAGACTCCAGGTGCAGCTCAGAACCGCGAGCACAGCGACCGGGAGAGGCGCAGGACAGGCCTGGACGCGGGCGAGCTGGTCCCCGGCAAGGCTGTGACAGGAGTGTGGGGATGGCTGTGGGGGAGGGGGCCTGGGCCGTGGGGACAGGGAGCAGCCTGGCAGTGGGTCTGGCCCGCTCCCCTAGGCACAGGACAAAGACACTGAAGGACCGGTGACAGTGGTGGCTTCCACAGAAGGAAACCGTAGGTGACCACGCGTGGCTGGTGGCCCACCGAGTTCTCGGTCCAGTCCCGCTCCAGCTGCCAGCTCGCAGGTGCCAGGGGGCCACCTGGGATGCAGAGGTGGGTCTGCCCTGCCCGTAAGGCCTTTGGCACCCGGGGAGCTCGGGTTTGCGGCCCTGCTCCGTCCCTGGGACCTGTGCTCTAGACAGGGGGACGCTTCCGCACAGCGACTGGGAGTTGGGGCTCGGTTTCTCAGAGGCGGCAAGTCCTGAGCTCTCCCTCCAGGGTGCAGCCGGAAGACAGCACAACTGTGCACAGCTGTGTTCCAGCTGCCGGATCTGCAGAGGAGACTTTGCAACGGGAAAACATACGCTGCACCGATGCTTCCTGTGTTCCTTGTTAGCCGATCAGAAAAGTCGTCATGTTAGGGCGGGAGAAAGTCCCTAAGAAACGGGCTGTCTGTCCCATTTGTTGTTGGTTTGTTTTCTTTTTACTTTTTGAGACAGAGTCTCACTCTATTGCCCGGGCTAGAGTGCCGTGGCGTCAGCCTAGCTCACAGCAACCTCAACTCCTGGGCTCAAGCAATCCTGCTGCCTCAGCCTCCCAAGTAACTGGGACTACAGGCATGCGCCACCATGCCCGGCTAGTTTTTTCTATATATTTTAGTTGGCCAATTAATTTCTTTCTATTTGTAGTAGAGACGAGGGTCTCGCTCTTGCTCAGGCTGGTTTCGAACTCCTGACCTTGAGCGACCTGCCCGCCTCGGCCTCCCAGAGTGCCGGGATGACAGGCGTGAGCCACCACGCCCGGCCTGTCCGTCGCATTTGTTAGAAAGGCCTCACCGAGCTCCCAGCTCCACCAGCAGGAGGAAACCTGTGGCTGCTGAGAGGAGCCTGGGAAGGCCCAGCTGCAGCCCCAGACCAGGCCGGGCAGGCTAAGCGGGGCGGGGCCATCACACCACCGCGGTTCTCAGGGGTGCCGACAGCCAGTCACCCGGACGTCTGGCTTTCATGGAGCCGTCCTGTGCCGCTGGCCTGCTGGTTCGCGGGGCCGTGCTGGGGGAGGGGACGGCTGAGGGTGTTTGCTTTAGGAATTGCGGAGATGCCAGCTGGGAATTCGGTTATCCGGGCACTGTGGGGGAGCGAGGTCGGGCGAGAGAGGGAAGGTGGGAGGGGCGAGGGGGAGCCCGGCCTGAGAAAGCATAATCCTCACGGTCTGCTGAGCGCCTGGTGGAGCAGCCGTGCGTGTGAGCATGGGAGTTTACCGTGCTCTGGGGTTAACCCCGGCCGGCTGCGCAGCAGCACCGGCCCCACCAGGGGTCACGTGGGGTCCCTCGAGGAAATGCCTTGGCCACGGCAGGACGGGAGCTCCGGGAGGAGAGAGCATGGCGGGTGGGACGTGGGGGGAAGGGACCGTCCCCGTTGACCAGCGGACGCCCGGTTCATATTTACTGTCTCTTCGCGTCGACTTTAAACTTCCTTTGGAGAGTCGTTTCCTAGGCCTCTTTTTCTAGAAAAGTTTCTCTCTCTAGAAAAGTTACTCTTCTAGAAAAGTTTAGCTTCTTCTAAAACAGGAACATCTTTTCGTTGCTGCAAACGCCAAAGCGAGAGGGGACCGTGGGTGACTTCCTGTCGCAGGGCAGCACTGCTGGGTCAGGAGCCGGAAGGGAGACTCACGAGCCTCGGGTGCGGCAAATGCTGCGTTGAGCATCTGGGAGCAGACGGGTGGAGGCCAAAGAACGTCCACCCCGAGGGAGGGGGAGCCTTGGGTTTTGCGGAGGGTTCCTGTAGGGGGGAGTGAGCAACACCTGCAGAGACAGGGCGGGGGCAGCTTTGTCCTTGTCAATGGGAAAAAACCAAACTCTGTAAAATAATTTTAAAGAGATTTATTCTGAGCCAGATTTGAGGACCATGACCCCAGGAGCCACTCCCAAGAGGCCTTGGGCAGGTGGACTCGCTGTGGCTGGGTCACAGTTTCATTTTTATACATTTCAGGGAGGCAGGGGTTACAGGTAAAGTCATAAATCGATACGTGGGAGGCACGCATTGGTTTGGCCCAAAAAGGTGGGCCATCTCGAAGCGGGGGCTTACAGGTTATAAGTGGGTTTAAAGACTCTTTGGCTTGTCATTGGTTAAAGACATGAAGCTTTGTCTAGAGGCTTGGAACGTTTCAACTTGAGGAGCTGTTTATCAGAGACAAGCCACCAGACATAGATTTGTTGTGTAAACCGAGGACCTGCAGGTGTGTCTTGCATATCCTTGGGCCTGTTAACGGGTCACAAAGGATGTCCCCAAGAAGGGAGGGGGCATGATGAGGCCTGTCTGACCTCCCCCCTCCTGGCAGACAGTTTAGTTTTAGGATATTCCTTTGGCCACCAGGGGGTCCATTCAGTCAGCCGGTGGGGGTTGAGCCTTAAAATTTTCCTTCAGTTCACATCCTTATCAGGGGACAGGAATGCCGGGGTGGTGGCTGCAGCTGTCTGTGGTCCTGCAGCTGCAGCTGTGGTTACATTTACAACCTCCGGGCTCTGCAGACTCCTACGTCTGTTGTTTTACAGGCCCAAGTTTTCCACTGACCACATTCCCTCCCACACACACTTTTCGGGTCCCCGCCCGGAGCAAACCTGACCGCGCACGCGGAACACACGCACAAAGCCAAGCGGCGGCCCAGGCAATGGCGACAGTGTTAATTTCGCCTGCAAGCAGCCACCACCGCCCAGACAGAGAACATCAGTGTGAACTAAAATACAGTCTCGCCGGGCGCGGCGGCCCACGCCTGCAATCCTAGCACTCTGGGAGGCCGAGGCGGGAGGATTGCTCAAGGTCAGGAGTTCGAAACCAGCCTGAGCGAGACCCCCCGTTTCTACTACCAATAGAAATAAATTAATTGACCAACTAAAAATATATATACAAAAAATTAGCCGGGCACGGTGGCGCATGCCTGTAGTCCCAGCTACTCGGGAGGCTGAGGCAGGAGGATCACTTGAGCCCAGGAGATTGAGGTAGAGGTTGCTGTGAGCTAGGCTGATGCCACGGCACTCTAGCCCGGGCAACAAAGTGAGACTCTGTCTCAAATAAATAAATAAATAAATAAAATATAGTCTCAGCCCCCAGGTGACTAAATGCCCCCCCCCCCCTTGGCCAAGAGGACCCCAGAAAACCCTAAAGCTGAGCTGCTGCCAGGAGAAGGGAGGTCAGACGCCTCCCCATGCCTCCCCCCTCCCCCTTCTTGGAGACTGTCTTTTGTGACAATAGGATGCTACTCAGTGACAGGCCCGAGGCCATGCACGACGAAGCTGGAACCGCACCTGCAGGCCACGGGTTTGCTTAGTAAATCTCTCAAGCTTTGGGAAACGTCAGGTGGTCTGGTCTCTGATCAGCAGACTTCCTTGTCTGAACTTAAAACATTCCAAGCCTTTAGACAAAGCTTCTTTTCTTCAACCAATTACAAATCAAAGCATCTTTAAACCCACCTATGACCTGTGAACCCCCCCACCCCCATGCCCCACATTCTTGGGCCAGACCAATGTACACCCTCCGCGTGTTACCGTGGGGTCCCCGTCTCCTGGGACCACTAGAACCAGACAACCCCGCCACCGCGCACGCCTCCTCAGGACCTTGAGGCCCCGTGCTCCAGGCCGGGCACTCACATTCGGCTCAGAATAAACCTCTTTACATCGCTTTACAGAACCTGGGTTTTTCCCGTTAACAGCGGCATCCTGCGACTCCCCCTGAGAAGTGAGCTTGCTTCGGTGTTTGTTCCCGGGGACGAGTGCTGCCAAGGAAAGCCAGACAGTGTGTGCTCTCTTTCTGGCACTGACTAGCGTGTCTGTGATTCATGCATGCGGTTTTGTGTGTCTGTGGGTTGTTCTTTGTCACCGTTGCGAAGTCATGATGAATATCCCACGGTTACTTAACTGTTCCAGGACTGATGGACTTTTTATTTTTTGGTTTAGGCTATTAGGAATAGCATGGATTTGAGCAAGTCTTTTTGGTGCACAGACACGTAAATGCACGTCAGCCGGTCTGCGTGGACGTGGAATCCCTGCGTGGGAAACGGTCTGTGGGTGTCCGGCTTTACGAGATGCTGCCGAAAGGCTTTCCATTCCCACCAGCGGTGGTCCCAGTGCCAGCTGATCCAGGTCATGCCCTGCACACGGTGCTCACAGCTTCCAAATGCAGCCGTTCTAGGCGCGAGTGGTATTACAGTGTTTTCCCGAAAATAAAACCTACGCATACAATAAGCCCTAGCAGGATTCTAAGCATTTGCACAATAGAAGCCCTGCCCCAAATATAAGCCCTGGTGACGGGCGTGGCTACACAGCGCGTCTGCACAACCCGTGCATTTCATCACAGAGCGGGAAAGAAGACGAGCAGCCCTTCTCATCTGCCCCGTCGTGACAGCTACAATCCCAGAGGAGACCGGAAAGGTGCGGGCAGCCCCACCAACAAGGTCGGCTCCCCCTTTCGGGTCTCCGGCCATCCTGTGCGTGCTGCAAGCTGAGGCTTTGAGGGAAAAATAACACACCCCCTGAAAATAAGCCTTAGGGTGTCTTCTTGAGGAAAAATAAATATAAGACCCTGTCTTATTTTCGGGGAAACACGCTAATACATTTCATTGTGGTCTGATCATTCATGAGGCTGAGACATACTGCAGACACACCAGTCAGGAATCTGAATGTCTTTTTTGTCAACTGTCTAACTCTTTTTCTCACATAAAATAAGTTTTTGTCATTTTGTTGATTTTTTTTAGTATTTTTACTAAATAATACTTCTTAGAATTTTAAGTTTTTAAAAATATGTTCTGGACATGAGTCCTTTTCCAGATGTATGTGCATCACAAATAGCTTCTCCCAATTTGTGCCTTTCATTCTCTTAATAGTGTCTCGTGTTGAACAGACTATCTGAATTTTAATGAAATCCTACTCATCAACCTTTTCCTTTACAGGCTTTTTATGCCCTGTTTAAGAAATCCCAATGAGGCCGGGCGTGGTGGCTCACGCCTGTAATCCTAGCACTCTGGGAGGCAGAAGCGAGTGAATCGCTCAAGGTCAGGAGTTCGAAACCAGCCTGAGCAAGAGCGAGACCTTGTCTCTACTATAAAATAGAAATAAATTAATTGGCCAACTAATATATATAGAAAAAAAAATTAGCCAGGCATGGTGGCGTGTGCCTGTAGTCCCAGCTACTCGGGAGGCTGAGGCAGGAGGATCGCTTGAGCCCAGGAGTTTGAGGTTGCTGTGAGCGAGGCTGATGCCACGGCACTCACTCTAGCCTGGGCAACAAAGCGAGACTCTGTCTCAAAAAAATAAAAAAAAAGAAGAAATCCCAATGAACATCAAGATACTTTCCCATGAATCTCCTAGAAATTTAATAATTTCTCCTTCCCTGTTTGGTTCTGTGGTGACTGGGGGTGATTTTTAAGTGCAGGGCTGTGTGGGGTCTTCGTACTCGACCGGCTGACCTCCAGGGGTGGGTTTGGGGGAAGCTCCCCCATCCCCCAGAGGTTCACTGAAGGCCAACTCACAGTGAAACAGGCTAACGCAGAAAGAGACCTATTTACCATGCACATGGGAGAATCTCAGGTGAGCACGCAGCATCGCAGTGGGGCCAGAAGTTGACATGGTCTCATTTTCTCGGGGGGTGGAAGGAGGAGGAATATAGCAATTCCCTGAGGGGCAATAAATTGCCACGAGGGAGGATGGAGGATGGATAGACATGTGGGAGAATCTGCAGATGGGGAAACTGACTCCTATGTGACCGTTTGCAGATTAAATTAACCCGGGAGACAGGTGCTGTAGCCGAAATGATAGGCCAAGTCTCCCGGCATCTCGGTCTTCGTTCCTGTGACACAGAGATGACCGGGGAGTGGGGTGGGGAGCCGGATATTCTTTTTGACGGGTCTGTTTTCTATGCAGACAGAGGGAAAGCCCCTCCCAAGGCCTGCCGACTGCTAAGGCCTTCAATTTAAAGTCCTTTCTGTACCCAGGAGTCCCATTTTGGGGTGAAGCTTCCTGCACTCCCTCCCCTGCCCGCACTCTGCCCGGTTGTAACTGGGGCCGCCCAGGTGTGGCGGCTGCTGGGCTCCTGCCGCGGGCAGTTCCCGTGCCCGCCCCGCCACCCACGCTCCTGGCTGCCGGTTTGTGGGAGCTGTTCTGTCGTCTGCTCAGGCCAGCGCCCGCTGTGCCGAGCCCCGTGCCTTTCCACACGCATTTTGCGGTTTCCCGTATTTCAGGTCACAGACACCCGCGCGGTTCTCAGGCCGGCCGAGAGGGTCTGGACCCTATATGTCGCTCCCGTCCCATCAGCGTTGGGCGTGTGTGACTCTAGCACTCAGTGTGGGCACGCTGGCCACTGCCACCTGCGCGGCAGGTTGTCCCGCCCCCCCCCCACCGCAGGCTTTGCCCGTCCGCCGTCACCTGCCCCGTCCACGCTTGTCAGGGCATGGCTCAGGCAGGGGGAAGTGGCGGAGAGGGAGTGGAGCCAGCTTGCTGGGTGTGTGTCCCGACCCAGGCTCTGTGCAGGGGGAGGGGGGGCTCTCCTCTCCTCTCCCTCAGTCCCCGCTACCGTCACCTGGGGGTGCCCCCGAGGCTCTGGGAGGGGCAGCCGACCTGAGAGTCGGTGCTCAGGTGCTCACGCTGCAGACCTCACAGGCAGGGTGGGGTGGGGGAGGGCGCCCGTTGGGGTCTGCCGGCAGAGGGGCGGTGGGACGGTTGGGGGTGCTGGGGGGCCCTTGCAGCCCTTTCCGTTTGGTTTTGGTTTTGCTTCTCAGCCTGCTCTTTTGCGGGCAGAGGGCGGCTGGGTCACCGGCCGTCTGAGCACGGAGCACACGAGGCACGTGCAGTGTGTTCCCCGTCCTGGACAGGCCGCAAACATCCAGGAGCAGTCGCGCAGCTGCTGCGTACTTTCCCAGCAGGGACACGCGTGGGCCGGGCGGGCGTGTCGGGAGGACGGCTGCTCCCCTGGGGACATTCTTTAGGTCTGAGTCGCCTGAGCCGCTGTTCCCTTCCCTTACGCCGTCCCTGCAAATGCAGCCATGAAGTGCCCGTCATCGCGGTGCGGGCCGCGCCCTCCCCCACGGCCCAGCTCTGGCCTCTGCGGGATGCGGGACGCGGGTCGGCGCAGGCCGGAGGCCCAGCGAGCTCTGAGCCTGAGCGGGAGCCCCAGTCCTGGAGCTGGAGGGCTCGCTGGTCCCTCGGGGCGGAGGCTGGACCACTGCTCGTGGTCCTCCCTCAAAGCAGCAAGCTCAGTGACCACCTGTTACACACCCTGTCTCCGTGGCGACTGACTGCATGACCGTCCAGTGCTTCTGCGTGTTCTAGGACAGGCGCCGGGCGCAGGGTGGGGCTCTCGCAGGGGGAGGGGCGCGGTCCCGGGTTTGGTGCGGGCGGAGAGTCTGCCGGGAGGTCTAGGTGGGGCCTCCGTGAGGGACCCAAGGACACGCTTGCCGGTCTCGGGTGGAATCCGGAACATTCCTGTCCCTGTGAGGTCGGGGCCCCCACACTCTCCCGGATCATGTTGCGAGACAGCTGGGAACGCGCGCTGGGCGCCGGCGCTGGCTCTGACCCGGCCGCCCGTCGATGGCACGCCCGGGCTGGGCCGTCCCCTCCCGCCGGCGAGTGTCCCCTGCCCCCGGGAGCCACCTTGCCGCCTCCACGACGTTGTCCAGAGGCAGCCACAGGGACGGTCAGCTCGAGAGAAACGCACGCTGCTCTCCGCCTGCCTCGAAACGAATCCCAGAGACTGGAAGGAACCGATTTCCTTAGGTCTGTGGAAAACCCTGTTTTTCCCTCGTTCTCCACCCTGTAAGAAAACAGTTGCCCAGCTCCGGTTTCTGTCTGATCGGCCACCGTTTGCAAAGGTTCCCACTGACCACAGTCTGTGGGGCTTGAGAGGTGACGGCAGGGACACTGGTCGGTGCCCACTGACCGCGCTGTCAACCTGGTCTCTGGTGCTCCTCGAGCCGGGTGACCCTCACGGCAACCTCAGGAGGGGCCGCCCGGCACCTCACAGGGAGGGGCCCTGGGACGGGCAGTCCCCACACCCCGCAGGGAGGGGCCATGGAGGGGCCGTCCCCGCACCCCGCAGGGAGGGGCCCCACTCAGGAAAAAAACTTCCTGCCCAAAGGCCCAGGGGTCTGCGCGGCCGGCACCTGCTCTCCAGGTGAGGGGGGCCCTGACCTGGGGCATCCGGCAGTTTCCGTGGGTACACTCTCCCCTGTCGACGACTTGGAGCTTTGACCCTGACACCAGCCCATAGGTTTCCTGGAAAGTTCACAGCGTCGCTGGGATCTGAGGAGCCAGCCCCAGCCCTGCCTGCCCGTCTTCCTGAGCGCTGGGCGCCTCTGCTCGGCTGTGATGTTGTCCTGCCTTAGATGACAAAAGAAAGTCATCGGACTCCCGAAACTGGGCGGAGCAGGGCAGTGCATCAGTAACACTTTCCAGCATCATTGTGGACTTGCCATTTTCCCCTCTTCTTTGCAGGGCACTATACATGTCCACCTGCCGCCTCTCTGTGCCGGCACAGCCTTGCTCTTCCCAGCCAGATGGCTTCGTGGTCTCTGGGCCGGGGGTGCCCACACGGCCCCGCGGTCTCTGGGCCGGGGGTGCCAGACAGCCCCGCGGTCTCTGGGCTGGGGGTGCCCACAGGGTTGGAAGGTGAATCAGTGATGGGTTCTTTGTGCCGAGTGCGGACTGAACCTTCTTTCCACGCTGCCACCGGTCCCGAGGCCCCCACTTCAAAGGGTTGTCCTGGACGGGTAGAGAGTTGCGTGCCTCTCCCAAGATTGCTGCTGAGCCGGGCTGCTCCAAAGCCCGTGCTTCCCCTGGGCCTGCTGCCCCCCAAATCCGGCTGCACCCCATTTCCCTCATTCCCGAGAGAGGTGCTGGTGAGGCCTGGCACAGACCTCATGCCGGGAAAGCAGGGACCGTGCCAGCACCGTGCACCTTCTCCTACAGACACGCTGCTGGCATGTTAGCCTCCCGGACGTGCCAGCCGGGAGCACACCTGCCACACCCTGTGCGGCTGCTGGGGCGGGTGTCGGGGGCCAGCCAGGTCCCCACTCTGCTGGGAGAGTCAGGACAGCGGGAACCGGGGCCCCAGCACAGCCAGCGGAAGCCTCATCTCACAGCGAAGCCGCCATCCTGGACAAGAGGGCAGTCCCCCCAGCCCCCATCGGTCCCGACCCGAAGACCTCACGGACACACGCGTGGTCCTCCTGTCCTCCTGCACCGCTTCAGGGCAGCTTGTGCCACAGCTGTGGAGCCTGGAGCAGGTGTTGTCCCTGTAGGCAGGAAGCCATGAGGTCCATCCTCCCCTAGGCGGGGCGAGCAGTGAGGTTCGGGCAGGTGAGCGTGGTGGGAAGCAGGTGTGGCCAGGAAGGGACGCGCCCCCAACCAGGGCACCACGCTCTGGCTGAGGCGAGACAGCCCCAGACGGATGCTGGTGTTTCACGGGAACAGCTGATACCTGGAAGGCCACCCCTCCCAGAGCCCAGGTCCCCGCCGAGTCACTCAGGGAGCGTCAGCCGCCAGCCACGCAGTGGGTGGGACCCCAGGACCTGAGCACAAGCTGGAGGCCACCCTCGTCCTGGAGGTGTTGATGACCTTGTGAAAGGGGGTGTGTGGGTCCCAGGGTGCGACAGTGGGAAACACCTTCTGCTCCTTCCAGAGGCCTCACACAGCCGTCAACACCTAGGAACAGGAGGCTCCGCCCAGCACGGCGGGGAGCACTGGATGCCGGCCAAGGGAAGCCTCTCGGGACCGAGAGTGTAAAAAGAACTTTGGGCTTGTTTATCTTGAGCACGCGTGGCTCTGAGTCCGTGAGGCAGAGACCACGTGGAAGGCGTGGGTGCCCTCCGTTTGTTTTTGGCTGCTGTGCCCAGCACTGCCAGGCATTTTGTGAGCTGTCAACACACGAGCTTCCTGATGTATAAAGACACATTTCATACGTTCCCACAGCCCTCAGCACAGTACATAGCAAGGACTTTTAAACGAGTGGTCCCGTGCGGCACACACCTTCTAATTGTGAAGACAGTAAGAATTCTGACGCTAACACCACACGCAGTATGTAAGGGAAATTCACAGCATTGGAAGGCCTCTGGCCTCCCCCTACTTGTGCATGGGTGCACCTGCACTGGTTTCCCCTTACTGCATATAGGATCCACCTGCACTGGTCTCCCCTTACCTGCATATAGGATCCACCTGCACTGGTCTCGCCTTACCTGCATATAGGATCCACCTGCACTGGGCTCGCCTTACCTGCATATAGGATCCACCTGCACTGGTCTCGCCTTACCTGCATATAGGATCCACCTGCACTGGTCTCGCCTTACCTGCATATAGGATCCACCTGCACTGGTCTCCTCTTACCTGCATATAGGATCCACCTGCATTGGTCTCCCCTTATCTGCATATAGGATCCACCTGCACTGGTCTCGCCTTACCTGCATATAGGATCCACCTGCACTGGTCTCCCCCTTACCTGCATATAGGATCCACCTGCACTGGTCTCCTCTTATCTGCATATAGGATCCACCTGCACTGGTCTCGCCTTACCTGCATATAGGATCCACCTGCACTGGTCTCGCCTTACCTGCATATAGGATCCACCTGCACTGGTCTCGCCTTACCTGCATATAGGATCCACCTGCACTGGTCTCCCCTTATCTGCATATAGGATCCACCTGCACTGGTCTCGCCTTACCTGCATATAGGATCCACCTGCACTGGGCTCCCCTTACCTGCATATAGGATCCACCTGCACTGGGCTCCCCTTACCTGCATATAGGATGCACCTGCACTGGTCTCGCCTTACCTGCATATAGGATGCACCTGCACTGGTCTCGCCTTACCTGCATATAGGATCCACCTGCACTGGTCTCGCCTTACCTGCATATAGGATCTACCTGCACTGGTCTCGCCTTACCTGCATATAGGATCCACCTGCACTGGTCTCGCCTTACCTGCATATAGGATCCACCTGCACTGGTCTCGCCTTACCTGCATATAGGATGCACCTGCACTGGTCTCGCCTTACCTGCATATAGGATGCACCTGCACTGGTCTCGCCTTACCTGCACACAGGTGCCTCTGCATGGACCCTTGCCTGGGAAGCCGCTGGCACTCAGCGCTGGCCCCAGCTCCTCAGTGGCCCTGGGCTCCAGGGACCCTCACCCGGATCAGCATGCAAATGGTGCTTCACGGAGGCGGCTGTGTGGGGCGGGAACGGGGAAGAGGGAGAGGTCAAAAAATACTTAGAACATTCCAGTATTTCTTTTTCTCTTCAGACCTTTAGGAAAAATGGCTTCTGAAACCTATTCCTGCAAATGTTTCCTGGTGAAAGAGATTCTCCAAATGTTTCCTGGTGAAAGAGATTCTCAGAGAGCCCTGCGGGGAGGATATGCAAGACAGGTGGGTTCAGCCCTGAAGGGTGATGATGTCCTCCTGTTCAGGAGGGAGGTTCCCAGCTGGCGGCTGTGAGGGGCGGGCGGTGCCGTGTGGCTGCAGCACCCCCTGCTGGTGGACGCGGCCCAGTGGACGGGCGCCACAGCCCAGCTGTGGGTGGGAGGGACGTGAGTGAGAACACAGGTGAGTCCGGTGTCTGCAGTGTGCACACGGGCTCCCAGGAGTCTCTGCAGGTGCGTAGGAGGAGGTGAGCTCTGGGGATGGGCTCCCAGCGGGCCAGGGCCACAGCCCCGAAGGGACGTGCGGGGTCCACTCCAGGGCCCGCCCAAGGCTTTGAGAGGACCAGCTCCCCTTCCTCAGGGCACCCAACGGGCCCCACACGGGGTTCACTCAGGGCTGCAGGGAACCTCAGCCTGGCACCGCCCGCCTGGGAGCCCGTCTGGGCCGACCCGCAGCCCCCACCCCTTGCTGTCTGGGACCCTCGGCCACCAGTGGTCACCAAAGCCCCTCTATAGAAAATCACTCCTGCGTTTGGACTCGTTTAATTCTTCAAAGTGATAACAGAGCAGCTCTTGTTGCCAAAGTTTCTCAAATTTTGTGATGTTGAAGCAATCTTCTTTGGAATGTAGCAAGCTGCAACCAATCCGACCGCTCTGATGTATGCAATGACCTTGCGTGGAAAATGTTGCAGACCTGTTAAAGTCCCCTGTCTCTGCCAATTTAATTGAAACCCTAACTCCCCCACTTTGGAACGTTGACCCATTATTCTCTTGGTATCTGTGTTTAGGGGCGGTCGTCCTCAAGCTTTGTGCTTGAACAGACTCCATACTTAATCCCATTTACTGAGTCTCATATGGAGGTCGACATTCCGAGAACACATCGCAATGATTTGCGTAGCGATGGCATTCCTTGGAAGTTCAGTGCAATGAACATTGTGCAAAAAACACTTCTGCATTGAAACCAATGCAAAACCATGCAAACCGGTTATGACTATAAGTTGATTTTTTTTCACCGTTCCCCACATCTAATAGGATGTGCACAGTTTTTACAGGAGGTGGGCTGCACTGTGCCAGACACCAAACACCCCCAGACTCTGCCCATTAAGCTTCTAGGGCTTTCCCAGAGGGCCATCATACATGCACACGTGTGGTCCCCCTCCCTCCCTCTTTCCTTCCCTCCCTCCCTCCCTCCCTCCTCTCCGGCACAGGGTCTGTCACTTACTGACTGTGGAATTGGACGTGGGGCTGTGTGTCCCCCTTGGACAACAACCCCACAGCAATGCTGTGAGTCAGGTGAGTGGGGGAGACAGGATGTGGTCCCTGTCACCTGGTCAGTGGGGCTCAGCCCAGAACGTGCTGGGTGGACTCTCAGGGGCTCAGCCCTGGAGGGGGGGCTGGGGCTGCCGAGACGCGACAGGTGAGTGCCCTGGGAGGGGCTGGCGGAGGCCCTGGGGGGCACAGCGGGAGACACACGTCAGGGCTCTGGAGAGAGGAGAGAGGAGGAGGGCAGGTGCGGGGCAGGCAGGGCGGCCCCTCGCTCTTTGGCTGGCGGGGCTGGGCGCAGTTCCTATCCGGAGCACGCGCCCACCCTCCAGCCGTCCCTTTCTCAGCCTCAAACAAACAAGCCAGCTGGGCTCCAACCAGGGGGTCTAGAGTTCACTGAGGCGCTATCGTGTGCACTTGCTGTAGTGATTTCCCGGCTTGCGATATCTCTCGAAGCGTCTCTCACGCGAGCGGCAGGTGAAATCTCCATGCAGCCGCTGTCCGGACACTCTGGGAAGGAGTTGCTCACCCCTCAGCACTCCAGACCGGGGTTCGCTACTGGTGAGCCCAGGTGGGTCTGCAGGACCGCAGGGGAGGGACCCAGGGCGGGGACTTGTCGAGCAGGGGCCGCGGTGCCTGGGACCCACAGAGAAGAAGGAAGGAAGGAAGGTGCAGGGAGGAAGGCTTAAGGAAAGGGAAAGACACAGGCTGGTCAGGTGAAGGTGGAGAAGGGCAAAGACAGATGTATCTCACGATAGCACCAAGTACGTTCAGGGACAAATCCTGTCTCTAGGTTTCAGCTAGTACGGGAGGTTTGGACAGAACCTAATTTACAAGTAAAGCGTTTTCCTAACCACCCGCGGTCGGATCAGACCACGTCCATCAGAGCTGGATGCTTCTGCTTCTCTCTTCGTGACGGTGGCTTTTAGACTCTCTCTAGAGTGCCTACTAGGTGTGAATTACTGTTCTAGAAACAGCCTCCCAGTCGGAGACAGACGAGCACATCCCTGACTCTGGCTGCTTCGGGATTCAGTTACTGACCGAGATGGGGGCTGGGACGCCAGGGCAGCCAGGGGTCAGGGGTGGGCAGGTGGGCAGAGCGAAGTCTCCTTCCTAAACCTTACCCGTCCTCGGGGTGCCGTGGGGTAGAGACCATTCCTGGAGTGGAGCTAGTTTGCCAGAACAAAGAGCTGCAGGCATGGCTGAGACCCACAGAAAGGTGGCTTTGCACCTGGAAGGAACCTCGGTCAAGGTTCAGCTCTGTCAGAAACGGATCAGGCCACCAGGGCCAGGTGGGCAGGTCCCTCTCCGAGCTCAGCCGGTTAATGCCAGAGGAAGGTCTCAGTGCAGCAGCTCCAAGGCGATGCCCTGCTGGCTCTGTGGGCATCGGGGAGAGGAAGGGTCCACAGCTCCCCATGGCTCTGCACCTGGTACAGGTGGCCTTTCTGATACATAGATTCCCCTCCCGGCTCTGAGGGGCCCGGTGGCTGCTGTGTAATTTAACTCCCCAGGTCAAAACTGGCAGCAAAGACTCAGCAAGTCCTCCCTGGAAGGCAGACTTCGTTTTGGCTAGACTTTTAGAAATATGTCTGTGATATTATGACATTTTTTTCTTTCTTTTCTTTGGGGGGGGGGTGCAATCTACATTTAAATAATTAAAAATGTCCACATATTATAACAATTAAAATCTACATAAAATAATAAGTAGGAAGATGCAGCATAATTACCCCAATTACATTTTATAAATAAATTTGATGTTTTCATTGCTCTATTTTGCCTTTTAATATTTTTCAATGTTTAATCTTATACATTAGCACCATTTGCACGGATAAAAATTGTATTCTGACTTTCACTTACTGTTACGCAATGCATGTTTTTCTGTTTGATTAGTTCTTAGCTTTTCTGGGTTACCTTTGCTCAATGACACACCGCCTCGTTCTCGGCAGACGGCCACGGCCCATGTAACCGGGCGCCGACACGCGTGAACAGACTCCTCTTCCCACTTCTCCTTACAAGCAGGAAGAGACGGCATTTTCTTCTGTACCACTCACGTTTTATTCTCTTAACAATACCTTCTTAGTTTTACATCTCTTAGTCTAGCCCGTTCCACCCCCCACACTTTTTTTTTTTCAGAAACAAAGTAATTTTATTCTTGAAAAAAATTGATGTACAACAGAGTGTACTCCTTAGCTCAAAATAATATGCATTTATAAAACAGCCAAATTTTACTTTTTCAGTGGGAAATATTTTAAAAGGCAGTACAGAAAAGTGGTAGAAAGCATGGGATTTAATCGGACTTAGATTAAAATCCTGGCTTCATCACTTCAGCTGCATGACCTTAGGCAGCTCCATAACCTCCCTCAATTTCCTCATTTTTAAAATGTAATACAACAAACCCATGGATCTGGAGAACTCCCTTAACATTTCCTTATTTACTTACCAATATTTACACAGATTATATACCGTATATGAATATATTATATCAAATGTATTTCATAACATCAACCCCCCCACACTTTTTAAAGTCTCGGTGTATAATGCACGTACTAAAGGTGCAACCACTTGTGCACAGTGCAGTGAACGGTTTCTGTGCAAACACTGTTTAGTCACCTGCACTCCAGGTAGTGACGACGAGGATGTCAGTGCGGAAGGAACGATGTCACTGTTACTCCTGACGTCTTCGTTATCCTCCTCCCCCCGCCCCCCTCCTGAGGAACGAGTCGTCTGCTGGGTCTTGTCCTCCAAATCCCTCGTGGAACAACCGGACAACCGGTCGTGGCAAACCTTCCTCGCTGCTGGCGAAACAAGCAGATGAGCACAAGCAGGTCACCTGCGGCACAAAAGCTGTTCTGTAACTTTCATCGTTTCACCAAAGATCAACTTGAGAACAGCTGGGTCAGTTTAAAATGCGTAATCAGATCATAAATATGAATGTATCGCCCCATACGGAGCTAGGTTTTCTCTGAAAGTTCCTGACGTTTGCCAGATCTTTTGCCCAAATTGTCGGCATCACCGTGATAAGGAGAGACCTTGGAAACGTGGTTCCTTGTCCACGGCTGGTGTCTTTATCAGACGGGCAGCTGCTTCGCCGTTAAGCGTGAGCTGAACTTAAAACGATGGTGTTTTCTGTTTAAAAGTTGTCTTTGTTGGAATTTCACCAACTTCCGGCAACATTTTTAATTGTGCTGTGCTCTGCAGCTAGGCCGAGAGCTAGACGCTGGCATTTCACAGTGATTCGAGGTAGAGAGGAGGTTGGGCGGCCCACTGTTCTTTCACCTGCTGTTTGCGTAGGAGCTACTGAGGCAGACATAAGATGCAAAGGCAAATTCCTTTTCTTCACTTTCTGCAACACTATCCACTGAAGAGTCATTAGTGGAAAATATAGAATGTGCAAAGGAATTTCCACTGGCCTTTCGGAACTATTAATGCAAAGTGCATTTTTCCTCTACCGAAAGTCAGTCCAAAGTGAAATTTAACAGAAATGAAAACTGTCAGATGTATTCAGTTTTGTGAAAAATTAAGTTATGCAATTGTTTTGATAGGGCCTTAAAAAAATTTTTTTTGACGGCTTTTGGCACTGCATCAACAGATACAGAATGTTCTTTCTCCAAACTGAAAAAAAAAAAAATTAAAAACTATTTAAGGAATACTCTGTTACAACAACATGTAGCAGTTAGACCCTAAGAGGCATCTTAAAAAGAAAAATAGGAGATATACATTCTATCAACAAAGTTGCTAAAGCCAACCACAGAAAGACTTTTCTGTTTCCTGATAATGTAAATATTTCCTTGATTGTGGATTGTTGCTTTAGTGGTTACATTTTAGCTCTGTGGCTGCAGTAACAATGTCCCTTCACCAGGAAGGCGGCTCTGGGCCCTGGGCTCTCCGTGGTGGTGCCAGCTCCTCTTCCATGGCAGGTACAGGAGGGGCTCACGCAGGTGTGCTCTAGCTGCCATCTCTGGCCTGAGTGTCCCGCCCAGGTGCAACTGTTGCAAGTCACAGGTGACCAGCTACCCCAGCCCTCGGGAGTGAGCTCCCTGGAGTTTCATCCCTCTGCCTTGCCGACTCTGTGACCGCAGCGTGTCCTTCTGCCCTGCGGGGAAGGTTCATTTGGGTGCTGCTGCCACTGCTCACGTGAGTCGACCTCTGAGGGGTTCCACGGTCTGGAAAGATGTGGGGGAGCCCCAGGTACCCCTCCTGCCCACCGGGCAGCCTGTGTTTTCCCCAGTTTCCACCCCACAGTCTGTGCACGAGCTCCGCCCTGCAGGGACTTGTCATGTAGGACAACAAGGCAACTCAGACACGCCCGGCCCTGCACTAAGGAGGCACCTCCCAGCGCAGCAGCCTCCGAGGTCCCCTGTTAGGTTTGCCCACCTGACCCTTCCCAAGGGCGGGGCCCCGCCCGCCCGCCCAGCACTCCCCATGGGATGGTTTGCACACTGACTGTGGTGGAGGGGTGGGCTCTAGCTGACAGCAGGGTGACACTGGGTCCCCATTGTTCAGGGTCCCTCCAGTGGTGACAGTTCCGGGCTCTCCTCCTAGATCACCCAGGCCCCAATCAACCACCCAGGGCCAGGCGCCCCCTCTTGCTCCTGGAGACCAGACAGAGGTGAAGCGGCAGGTGGGCGGCTGCATCCGTCCTGGGACAGGTCAGAGTAGGGAGTGAGACCTGTCCCTCCCCATCATGGGTCACGGCTGGTGCCACACAGCCAACGCCAGGTGAGTGAGAGCAGGGCACAGCCCTTGTTTAACCAAGTTCCACGTGACGTGGGCGCCTTCAGAAATGAAGGCCCAACAGCCCAGCAAACTGTGCTTTTATGTGAAGTCTGAGGAAACGCGTGGAGCCGTGGAGAAACACGATTGCACCAAAGGTGTGATGGAACGGTGGTGAGCAGGGGGTGGGTGGGGTGTGGGGGGCCCTGCCAGCCTGCTGGGCCAGACGCGCCATCCCTGCGGACACCGGCCTCGGCATGGGGCTGTCACCAAGGACATGCAGGGCGGAAGGGAGGGGTCCAGGAGTGACCCTCCCACCCCCGCTCTGCGCCTTGCCCTGGGGGAGGGGATTCCAGTCTCTGCGATGCCCTGTGCAGGGGAGGAGCGGAGAGGTCAGAAGGAGCTTCCTCCCCGATCTCCCCGAGAGTGAAACGCTCGCTTGCCAGGGCGCTCCTTTTGGGGTGTCGGGCTCTGAGCCCTGGCAGCAGGTTAGATGATGCATATGAAATCGCCTGCAAGGATAACTGGTTGCTAAAAACTGCATTTGGATATTTTTTAATGGTAGAATAAAAAAAAAAAAGACTCCCGTGTCCTGACCCCGGGGCCTTTGCTCCTGACTTCCTCTTCCTCAAGGGCGCTGGGACTGGCCTCCCTCGTGCTCTAAACGAGCCCGTCCTGCTGTCCCCGTGTGCAGGTCGTGCACTGACACAAAATCCACCCTCTAACGGAGCACCACTGAGCAAGCACGTGATATCATGTGCTGTGTGATCCTTCCCGGGGCTCCTCTGCCCTCGCTGGAGGTGTTGGGGAGCCCCCCGGGCTCCGCCGGGGAGCGGGAGGGGCTGGGCTTCCCTGCGACAGAACGCGCCGGGCCCTGCGGGGAGCAGCCCAGGGCGCAGCATCTTGTGGCAGGAAGGATGAGCCGCCCAAACTGCCCTCAAGTCCGCCTCCCCAATGTGCCAGGGCTGTCTGTCGGGCGGCAAAGTCCACGCGCAGTGTGAGTTCAATAAAGGAAGTTCTGACTTAAACACTTCAGGCTTTAGAAGGCTTGGGACTATGGCTCGCTTGACATTCGCAGCAGGGAAGCGCCTGCCCGCCCCTGGGACGGCGTTCGATCATCAACCCTCTGTGGCTCTCGCTTTGCCAAATGAACCCCAAAGCCTGGTCCCGCTGCTCTTCCCCGCTCCTCTGCCTGCCTGTCTGTCCCTCCGTCCTCATGCTGGTCCATTCGGTTGTTCTCTGCACGCCCAGAACACGCAGAAGCAGCTCCCACGGGCCGGGCTCGGGAGAGGAGGCGGCGGCACCAGGTGTTGGGCTGGGCGTGGGTCCCAGCTCTGTGGGCCTGGTCCAGCGCCAGAGGCAGACGTGGACATTGTGTGCGTGTGTCGTGTGGTGTCTGCGTGTGTCCGTGTGGTGTGTACCTATGTGACGTGTGTACGTATGTGATGTGTGTGTGTGTGGTGTGGTCTGTGTGTGTGTAGTGGGTGGCGTATGTGTGGCAGGTGGTGGATGGTGAGATGTATGTATGTGTCTGCATGTACGTGTGCTGTGTGTCATTACACGCATGCTTTTCTTATACCATTGATCATGGACTTTCATAGTTACTAAGAAGTCACTATTCTTGACTTGGCTCCCTCCTCCCCCAGGTCTACTGCTCCCTCCTCCCCTAGGATTGGGTGCTCCCTCCCTCCTCCCCCGGACCTGGTGCTCCCTCCTCCCCCAGGGTTGGTGCTCCCTCCTCCCCCGGGCCTGGTGCTCCCTCCTCCCCCGGGCCTGGTGCACCCTCCTCCCCAGGCCTGGTGCTCCCTCTTCCCCCGGGCCTGGTGCTCCCTCCTCCCCCGGGCCTGGTGCTCCCTCCTCCCCAGGCCTGGTGCTCCCTCCTCCCCCGGGCCTGGTGCTCCCTCCTCCCCCGGCCTGGTGCTCCCTCCTCTCCCGGGCCTGGCGC
>VSMD01034365.1:0-39308 GCA_008750895.1 Mirza zaza
ATTCAATTGTAACATAATATACTGAATCAAATAGTACCTTAGAAGGTATTAATTTAAGATTATAATTGTTGCATAGGTTAGACATAGAACCATTGTAATATTGTGAATAATTACAGTGCCTAAAGTGAGAATAAACCAACATATATACACCAAAAACAAACCTAGTAATATATTTGAAGGGAAATTGAACTGCTTTTTTGAAACTTTGAGATCTAAAGTCAGTAACTATAATTATTTGATTTTAGAGGGAAGTATGTTTTTAAAAATGCTAAAATTTGTCATTCTGTGTCTGTTAAAAAAAAATGAAAGACAGAGCAAGAGTAAAATGATAGAAAGGTAATCAAAATGTAATAGGAAGCATTTTCTCTGTTAGAAAAAGTGATAAAATCATAAGTATTTGGAATTAGGACCCTTGCACAGCCCTGAACCTAGGAAAGAGATTTAGACTTGGAATTTATCTTCAGTAACAGATTCATTTTTAAAATGTACTCATCTGAAATTGCATTTGTAATTTAAGGTCTGTTTGCTGTTGCTGATTTGATCCTTGATCAGTTAGCATTTCAGAAAGCCTTTCATTTTGCTTTAATTTTAGCAAAGCGGGTTATACTGAATGACTTCCCCAATATCTTCTTCCAACCTACAGGTAATTAATTGACTTGGATGAGTTTGGGGAAGTTAAAGGGAAGAAAACACTGTTACCAACTTTTTCCTGTTTGTGAAGAGTTTAGAAACTGGAAATGTTAGATTTGAGAGAAGGGCAGAGTTACTTGATAAGGGACTGATGCTTGTGCAGTAACTTTGAGTGTGGGTTTCTCTTTGAATCTTTAATTAAAATCTAGGGTTATATAACCCTGAAAGATATTCACACTTGAACCACAGTTACTGTAAAAGCAGAAATTCTTAATACTGTTATTCTTTGCACTTTTTCTTAATCATTTTATATATATATATCCATATATATATATATATGTGTGTGTGTGTGTTGCTTACATTGCTTTGTACAGATGTGGGCCACCATTGAAGCAAAATAAGTTCTTTTTGCTCTAAAATATTTATAAAGAAAATACTTAAATGTTATGTATATGGTGGTAATAAGGAAAAAATCATCTGGTATTATAAACAAGAATGAAGGTTTTTTGTAAAGATTTCTGTTCAGTGTTCTGCAAAGTAAAATTCTAGGCAAGTTTTCATTGAAGTTATGTGTATGTGAGTATTCTCATTCTTCCCAACTTGCCTTTGGAGAGTGAAAAACCATTATTATCTAGTAGACTACTATTCTGCTTCTTTTCCTGCCCTACTGTTTATCCTTTTAGGATGATTTTTTTTAGACTTTTCCAATATGTGATTCTCTCCCCCATATGAAATGGTGATTTTAAATGTGTGAGTGCATGCATACTATCTTAGAAATTTGCACCCCCACCTGCTCCCATTTCCCCAAAGCTAGAACACTGCCAACTAATCTGTTGAATAGGTCCTTTAGAAACACATAATTAACACTTAAGGTTGGGTGCTGCTAATTCTTTGCAAAAATCCAAATATTGTTAAGGGACCAGGGAGATGCCACTACCCCCTGTTTTATTCATCTAAAATATACATGTTTATGTAAACAAATCTTTCCATATTCATAGTGACTTTTCAAGTATTTGAGCCTAAAGATTTTAATCTCACATTTTTATACCTGTTTAAATTATTCACAGATGTTACTACATGTCAGCCATCAAATAAAGTTGTACTTAAAAAATTTACTATGATACGTACATTTCTAAGTCAGACACTTGTGACTTTTGCTTTAATTACATGAAAGTATTTTGTCTCCTTGATATTTGTATTCATTCTTTATTTCTCTTGAATGGAGATATAATTATATGGCTTTTCAGAACTGAAATACAGATGAATGATTCAAAAAGTCAGAAGTTAAGGAAAGTAATTTCTTTGGTCATAGAGACTGATTAGTAATTATTGCCTATATTTTCCTGTTAGCATATGACAAATATTTACAAGATGAGGACAGGTTAAAAATTTTGTGGTGTTTTGGATTTGGAGAGAAATATTTTAATTTTTGAATGTAGTTACAAATGTAATGTATTCATATTTGTACTTTCTGTTAAAATGCACGATTGCAGGGTTGTCTTTTAGATTTTGTGTTTATTCTTGATGAAAGGCTGTGTTCTTGTTTTTAAGTTTACACTTGAATCTTGAGAAATAAATTCACCCATGTTATCAAGCCAATTTGTACTTAATTATGCGTCGAGGTAAAATTTATAAGTTTGAAGATTATTAACCAAACTTTTAAACACATACTTTTGAAGTACTCACCTCTAGGTTTATGGAGATGCACTAAACAGTTAACCCAGTTTGTACAAGTGGCATCCATTACCTCAGTATTGGAACCCAAAATTCTTACTTTGATACAGTTAGTAGGATATGACCCCTTTGTAACGCTCATATTGTGGGCCAAAACATAGTCATGTTGTATACATTATTAGTAGATGCTAATAAGTGATATACTATGACTTTTAGGCTAATAGTTAAGGAAAATTAATTCATCTGAGGTATATAAGGATATGTATAAAGTGGTATTAAGAGCTCTGGAACTAGACTGCCTCAGTCCATTTCCTGACTTTTTTACTCACTAGTTGTGTGACTTTGACCTAATTAATTAACATCTCAGGGCTGCATTTCTCCATCTGGAAAATTGGGATTGAGTGATAATAGGATCTGCCTCATAGGGTAGTTGTGAAGGTTAAAATGAGTTAATTCATGTAAAGTGTTTAGAACAATAGCTTATGATAGCTATTATGTTAGCTATTACCATAATCATTGTATCTAGACAGTATTCATCAGTTAGGTTTAAAGTATTGACTACCACACTCAGGGCCTTAAAGGACTATCTGCCCCTGAAGATTTTGTGGGGAAATGTTCTGGATTTAGAGGTCAGGAGACTTGGACTCATTGTATCACTAGCTGTGTAATCATGGGAAAATCTTATAATAACACCAGCTAAACCTTAGTTTCTTCTTTCTGTTTTTAAAAAAAAAAACAAAATTGGACTCCAAAGAAATGTCCTTTGCAAAAAGGGAAAGACAAATGACAAGACATAGGGAATGTGATAGTCCCTAAGGTTCATCATGTTTACTTTTAGTATTGTGATATTGCTGTCTCAAACTGTTTTGTTTAGAGAGAGGGTCTCACTCTGTTGTCCAGGCTGGAATGCAGTGGCGTGATCATAGCTCACTACAGCCTCAAACTTCTAGGCTCAAGCGATCCTCTGGCCTCGCCCTCCAAAAGTTGCTGGGATTACAGGCATGAGACATTGTGCCCGGCCTCAAGCTGTCTTTTTTTAATGATACTCTAGATTCCAAGTTTCCCATAGGGATATGAGGCTGTGGATGATGCCATCACAAGAAGCGAGGATTCTACTAGGTATAAGGAGTGTGTCACTCTAATGTTTTGTTTTTTAAAAATTTTAAATCAGGGTTGTACACACATAATTTAAAGCAGTGCTTCCAAACTTTTTTCTTTAATGTGATCCACAATGCTGTGCATATACAATATTTTATGAAAATATTTTTGTGAAAAAACAATACGAGTGAGATGCACACTGGTTTTCTTTTTCATATTTTTTAATGTTGGCTGTGACCTGCTAAATTGATTTGATGAACCTGTAAAATTGTGCCATCCAGCAGAACTTTCTGTGAAGTTGAAAATGTTCTGCATCTGTGTTATCCACTGCAGCATTTGTCAGCTGTATGTGGCTATTGAACATTTGAAATGTTAGTGTGACTGAGGAACTGAATTTGTTTATCTTATTTCCACATTGGACAGTATAGAGATTGCAAACCACAATTTGAAAAGTACCAGTTCAAAGTCAACTATTCTACAAAGTCTATGACAAACGGCTATCCCTTGCCCTCATCCTCCTCATTTCCTCTGCCTCAGAGGCATCCACTTTCAACTCTTAGTTGATTGTTTTGGTGTTTAGTGTTTGTATCTATTAACAACATGCTTGTGTTGCTGCTTCTTGATTTTGTCATTCTTTATTGACCTCTCACTATACACAGGCACACTTCTTATGCTCCCAATATAAATGGGTAGTTTGATTAGTAAGTTTTTACATCATAATAACTATGCTATCCAGAGCTGAAACATGTAGTAGGAAAACTATGATTAATTTTCCTCTCCTATACTTTTGACCTCCTGTAGCTAATAATAGTCTTTTTGTCATTCACTTGGTTTTCTCTGTACTTAATCAGTAATTCAACCCCTGGCTCTCCGTCAATTGCCTAAATCTCTCAAGACTTCTAGATAACAAGAATGTTAATTTCATCTGGAAGCAATCTCTCCTAGAACTAGATAATTTGCTCTCCTTTCCCTGGAGCAGGGCAATTATCCTGGGATCTACCTTTACCTTTATCATGTGTTGGATCTCTTGTTCCCTGTATCCTGTGTCTTTTTCTTACTTGGATTATTATCTCTTTTTGATGGAACAAATCCTATGGCAGCTTACTGAGAAGGGAGGTAAATTTGAGACCTTAATTGATAATTTGGTTGGGTATAGAATTGAAAATTTTCTTTCCAGATTGAGAACATTATTTTATTGTCATTAAGCTTCTTATCTCTCCAGCAAGAACCTTCCATTCTATTTCACTTTTTTTTTTTTTTTAGCTCTTTAGACCAATTTATTTTATATCCATTTAAAATATCCAACAAAGGACAATGCAGTTTACATCTTGGACAGGTATTCATAATGGGAAGCATTTGCTATCCATTTGCACCCATTGAATAAATACTTGGCTGCTGAAATTTCTTAAAACTTAACTAAAGCAAGAGGCTAAATGATACAAAAGGAAGAGTATCTTGGTGTAATCTGTCAATTTTTTTTTAATTCCTGTTTCTCCAGACCAGTAAATAAACAAGAGCTGCATGCAGTAGACATTTCTCAAGTCTTCTCAAGTGAGTCCAAGGTAGGGATGGGATGGGGAGAAAATTGATAGAAAAACATTGCTATAGGCTGGGCGCGGTGGCTCACGTCTGTAATCCTAGCTCTCTGGGAAGCTGAGGTGGGAGGATCACTCAAGGTCAGGAGTTCAAAACCAGCCTGAGCAAGATCAAGACCCCATCTCTACTAAAAATAGAAAGAAATTAATTGGCCAACTAAAAACATATAGAAAAAATTAGCCGGGCATGGTGGCACATGCCTGTAGTCCCAGCTACTCAGGAGGCTGAGGCAGGAGGAACACTTGGGCCCAGGAGTTTGAGGTTGCTGTGAGCTAGGCTGATGCCACCGCACTCTAGCCAGGGCAACAGAGTGAGACTCTGTATCAAAAAAAAAAAAAAGAAAAACATTGCTATAAACACCATAACAAAACAATAAATTTAGATAATTTAAAATTGACTAAGGCAAGAGGCAGCATAGCAGCAAGATATTCATTAACAAGTATAATATATTACAGAAGTTAATACAAGAAAGTTGGGGTAAGAAGAGGGCAGAAAAATGGGTCAGCAGGATGACAAAGGAAATACAGCGTCATCATTCTGGGAGGAATAACATGTTCTGAATCTGGAACTGCCAGAATAATTTTGATTCTCTTGTATTTACACTTTTGAAGACTGTGATTATAAAGCAATATTTCCACCACAATAGCAGTAATTAGGAGCAGACCACACTGTTACTAGCTTTTCATGAAACATAATTTTATAGACTTCGTGCACTAGTTGATGTGCTCTGCAAATGAATGTCAAGTTGTTTATATGAACAAACTCATTTGTGACTTTCAGTCCAGTATGTTCTCCAGTATGTCAAGCTCATCCCTTCCAGTGGCTCTTCACCCCAGCTGCATTCAGGAATCATATGGGAAGGTTAATAACAGCAACAAGAACAAAGAACCAAAAAACCATTCTCATGTCTAATCTTCTGACTGGCCAATGGCAGCCTTCCTGCTAGATCTTTAAATTTTTATTAGCACCTCTCTTTAGGATTAAGTCACAAAATAATTCACAGAAGAGGGGATGGTCTTCACTGGTTACCAAAGAAGGAGGTGCTGGTTAACTGTTTGCTTCTCTGACCCTTCCCTTTTTGTATAGGATCCATTTTTTCTTTCACTTTGTCAGGTTAGTTAGCTATTTCCTTTGATGCTAAACAGAATGAGAGATTTTGAAAGGATGAAATATAGAACCAGGATGTTTCTTGGAAGACACTCCTAAGGCTATCGAGAATCAGTAATGGGCTCTAGTAGGGGACACTTGGGAGTATGAAATACCACCTTTTCCCAATTCACATTTTTGCCTTGGGGGTCTAAGAAATAAAAAAGCATCAAGAGATTCCTAGGGACAAAAAAAAAAGGAAATGAAGAAAGTGTGTTGAAATGCTCTTACCCATATATCTCTCAAGAATGCCTTTTGCAGCAGAAATCTGTAAATGATTCTTTTGATGTCAGGTATTTATTTTTGTGTCCAGCTCTTTGCTATCCCATCGAGTTATAAGAAGCTCAGAATCAGGTATACATATACATATGAATTACAGACCTGTCCACATACATTTTCTTCTTTATGGCCAACAGCTCTTCTTATAAATGCCTTTCTCACCTTAGCAGTATTAGTATCTTCGACGTTCCTTAGGATAGGGCACTCCAAGCCCTACAGTCAGTTTGGGATGGTGACTAACATGCATCAACATAGGAAAGTAGTGATATGGCTCCCCAAGAGTGGGTGAAGGAAAGGGTCACAGAGAGAAATCAGGAAGCTTTCTTGCCTAGACAGTGGCTATTTGAGGGAACAATACAGAGAGACAAGCAGAAATCAGCCTAGTGTATCCTCAGCCTTCCTCTAGATGGCATCATTTCTCACCCAATCTGTATTTTATTACCATCAGTATTCATGATGGTGACAGAATTAACCTTTCTCAGGGATCCAAATGAAGGAAAGGATATGGAGTCTTCTGTTTCATTTCAGCAGGAGTCTCGTCTTCTCTGCAAGAGGCTCCCTGGGCTTTCTATGCTTGTGAACTCTTCCTTTTTGCTTATGGTATAAACAATAGCTCTAGACCCCATCTCCTGGGGTGGTGGGCTATGTTCGTTGGTCTATAGTTTGGTTTATTTATTTGCTTATTTATTTATTTGAGACAGTCTCACTTTTGTTGCCCAGGCTAGAGTGCCGTAGCATCTGCCTAGCTCACAGCAACCTCAAACTCCTGGGCTCAAGTGATCTTCCTGCCTCAGCCTCCCGAGTAGCTGGGACTACAGGCATGTGCCACCATGCCCGGCTAATTTTTTCTATATATTTTTAGTTGTCCAGCTAATTAGTTTCTATTTTTAGTAGAGACAGGTCTTGCTCTTGCTCAGGCTGGTAGCCTATGGTTTTGCTCAGAGACAGAAAACTCCAAAACCGGCCTGGAGCTGCAGGGATTCAGCATCCTGTCTCCAGGAGTAAGGTTGTACAAATATGTTAGCTTGAGATGTTGATTTCATTCTCTCTCTCAAAACTTTAGGACTTTCTTAAAAGTTTTAAGTGCTTATCAATACATGAGTGGATTAATAAAATGTGGTATATGTATACCATACAGTTCTACTCAGCCACAAAAAACAATGGTGATCTAGCCCCTCTTGTATTATTTTGGATGGAGCTGGAGCCCATTCTACTAAGTGAAGTATCCCAAGAATGGAAAAACAAGCTCCACATGTACTCACCATCAAATTGGTATTAACTGATCAACACTTAAGTGCACATACAGTAATAACATTTACTGGGTGTAGGCCAGATGGGAGGGGGAGGAGGGGATGGGTATATACATACCTAATGGGTGCGGTGCGTTCCATCTGGGGAATGGACACGCTTGAAGCTCTGACTCAGGTGGGACAAGGGCAATATACGTAACCTAAACATTTGTACCCCTGTAATATGCTGAAATAAAAAAGGGGGAAAAAAAAGAATTAAAAAAAGCAAACAAACGGATTGAGCACTGGACTTCCCTTAAATAGCAAAGCCAGTTCTGTTTTAAAGCCCTGGGAAGTTCCAATGCTATTAGATTTCTTTGTCTTAAAACATGACACTTAAGAAGTGCATTTGGCCCCTCTCTTTTTAGTATTTCTAGACTCTATGAGGAGACAAAAGAAGGTCTTGTGCTATCAGTACATGATATCAGACCATGAGGCCAAATGGAATGCAAAGCTGAATTGTGAGCTGAAGACTACATATGCAGGAATTTGGAAATGACAGCACACCTTTTAGGGTTCAGTTGCCCAAGCAGGCTTACTTGAAGGGCCTCCAAGCTGAGCCTACTGCTGAAGAGGCAAAGATCACTCTCAGTAAACTCTAGGTAATAATAAGGAGTGTGCATTCATCCACAGGAGTGCCCCTTCCGGGCCCCAGCAGCCTTTGAGGACTAAGTGGGGTGAGGTCAACAGGAATATCATGGGGTACAACTTGAGGTTCTAGGACAGAGATCTCCAAGAGATTCCACACATGCCTAAGATATTGATGCTTTCTGTCTTTGGGGTGGCCAGGACTCCCTAGAAGGTTGCTTTTTTATCCTTCTATCCCAGGGGTTCAATATATGTTATCTATGAATGAGATGTGATGAGAACTGTTGGAAAGCACTATTCTAGATGTATCCCCCATCTTGGAGAGCATTGGTAACACATGGTTGCAATGATTTTTTTCCCTCTCTGTAGTCCCAGGTAGGCTGTAGCCTCTGTGAAAGTAGACACTGTTTCTGTCTTGTTCACTGTTACATTTCCAGTGCTTGCCACTGTGTCTGGCACATAGTATATGCTCAGAAAATATTTCATGAATGAACAAATAATGAAGGAATGAATGAGGAAGTTTAGGCCTTGAAAAATGAGTAAAATTTGGAAAACCTGGAAGGGTTAAGGGTTTTCGGGGGAGACGAACAGTATGAATAGAGTCAGATATGGTAATGGCGTGTGCCAAGCACAATTTGGAGAGCAGCTGAAGGACCCAGAACTTTTCATGTTTGGAGGCAGTGAGAAATTATCAGGCCTCATCATACCTATTTAACATAATGTTGGATGCATAAAGAGCCACTAAAGCATTACTGCCCAAGAACAAAGTCAAAATTAAAACAAACAAATGGTGGTTGACACAACTGGTCTTCATTTTTCTCTTAGCATCTAATTTCAAGTCAAGCTCTGTCTACCCACCATGGGAACAATTTCACACTTTGGCCTGATTCCAAAAATTCCTAAATGTTCCCATATCATCTTCCAGCTCAGAAGCCCCCACTGAAACCCTTGGCATCCCAGAGGCAAAAGGCCACTGTGCTATCATCCCTCATGATGTAAGGGCTAGGGGAGGCAAACCCTGTTGAGTTTTTTCCCCTAATGTTACAGGCATTACTTTCCACATGGAGAAAGGATCCGAGTGGCTATTTCCTACTCAAAAATTCATCTCAGGTGTCACATCCTCAGTGAAGTCTGCCCCGAGCTCTCTGAGGTTGAGTTAAATATCTCTCCTCTGGTTCTTGTAGCACCATATGCTTATAGCTAATAATGAATAACAACCACAGTCAACATTATTGAGTATTTCATATGTTGCAGGCGCTATGCTAAGTACTTTACAATTATTATCATATTCAATCCTTGTCTCAAAATCCTATGGCAAGCACTGTGATTATTATCTCTAATTTATAGATAAGGAAACTGTAGCACAGAGATGAGTGACTTTGCTCAAGACAACACAGCTTGTAGGTGGCCAAGCAAGCTACCTACAAAAGGCAGGTTTGTCTGAGGCTGGAGCTGCTGTTCTTAATCATAACGCTCTGTTCATGTCTAACAGCATCTTTACCACCCCTTGTAATGATCTGGGACTGGATAGTATCTGTCTTTCTCACACCCCCTAGAATGTTAGCTCCAGCACAGCAAGAACCAAGTCACAAAGGCTCATCTGGATCCTCAGTGCCTAACGCATGGCCTGACACAGTAGAACTCAATGGGAATCAAGCAGTTGGGAAGGGAGAGCAGGGGATGGATAAATTCACACCTAACGGGTACAATGCACACTGTCCGGGTGATGGGCACATTTATATATTTGACTCAAACTGTACAAAAGCAATTAATGTAACCCAAACTGTTGTATCCGTGTAGTATTCTGAAATAATAACAATAATGATAATAAAAAGAAACAGGCAATGAACATTTATATTGAAAAACATTTTGAATGAAGAGAAACAAAACCCCCAGGCGTCCACCAGATGGTGCTGTGGGAGTCCAAGAGAAAAGTGCCCTCGGGGACGACTCTTTCCCACTCCTTTCCCACAGAATATGCCAAGTATCCACTTTTTTCCCCCCTTTCCAGAGAAGACTGAGTGAGCGGGAGAAACATTTTTAAAACAATATTTAGGCAGGAATTGACACGAGTTTGACAATTTTATTTCTGACCTTATGTCTTGGCCCAAAAGGCAAGGTTGACCTTACTCTCCCCTTTTAGATTCATGTACTTCTTTCAAAGATCTCAAAGTGGTTTTCAGACCCTTGTAGCCATTAAAAAGCTAGAAATAAAATTTGAATTGCCCAGAGCATTAAAGGATGCCTTGCAGTGGAATGGAAAGGTTTACTGACTGGGAGGCAGACATGAGACTTGGATTCTGATGGCTTTGCCATTAACTAATGAGAAACTTCAAGCAAGTAAATCCCTTCTCTTTTCTTGACCTCAGTATCCTTACCTTAAAAATAAGGGGGTTAGACAAGACTTCCAGCTCAGAAATTTTTTTCCTGCTATACTTTATACAAAGGACATTAAACAGCAGCATTGTAGTGAGGTGGTAAAAAAAGATCGCTGACTCTGGTTCAAGTCTCAGCTTTGCCACCTACGAGCTATGTGACTTTGGGCAAGTTATTTAACTTCTCTGGGCCTCAGTTTCCTCATCTGTGTAATGGGAATGCTATGGTACGTATGTCACAGGATTGTTGTTAAGGATTAAGTAAGATACTGTACGCAAAATTCTTAACACACTGGTTGGCACACAAACTTTCAGTAAAAGCTATTGTCAAATAGAGCTGACTGTCACATTTTAGCAACTTTCTAGAGTTTGGCTGTACATATAGTAATCATCAAAATCAGAGGAGGTTTTAAATAATAAACCACAAATAGGCTTAGCCCTATGATAACTATAAGGATAAACACACTTCACGGGACAAGGCTAAGTGTGCGATTGAAGCAGAGAGCTGCACAAGTAACTACTAACAACTTTAATCCCCATACATTGTGAGAGTGTAAAAAAATACAAACCACTTTAGGAAAAGGTCTGGCAGTTTCTTATAAAACTAAACTACGTTTTTCCTATGACCCAGTATTTCCACACCTAGGTATTTACCCAAGGAAAAGGAAAATATATGTCCACAAAAGGATTTGTATGAGAACATTTGTAGTTTTCTTTTCTTTTCTTATTTTTTTTGAGACAGTCTTGCTTTGTCACCCAGGCTAGAGTGAGTGCTGTGGCGTCAGCCTAGCTCGCAGCAACCTCAAACTCCTGGGCTCAAGCAATCCTGCTGCCTCAGCCTCCCAAGTAGCTGGGACTACAGGCATGCGCCACCATGCCCGGCTAATTTTTTCTATATATATTAGTTGGCCAATTAATTTCTTTCTATTTATAGTAGAGACGGGGTCTCGCTCTTGCTCAGGCTGGTTTCAAACTCCTGACCTTGAGTGATCTGCCTGCCTCGGCCTCCCAGAGTGCTAGGATTACAGGCGTGAGCCACCACACCCAGGCTGTAGTTTTATTTTCAATAGCCAGAACCTGGAAACAGCCCAAGTGCCCATCAGTAGAAGAATAAGTAAACAAACTGGAAACACACAATGGAATACTACCCAGCAATAAAAAGGAACAAATTACTGATACTTGCCACGACATGGATAGTCCTTCAAAACATTAGGCTTAGTAAAAGAAGTCTTACTCAAAAGAGTTCATACTATATGATTCCATTTATATGAAGTTCTGTAACAGGCAAAACTAATCAATGATGCAAAAAAATTAAAACAGTGGTTGCCTCTGGAGATTAAGGAAAGGGATTGCCTAGGAAAGGACAAGAAGAAATGATCTTGAGTGGTGGTAATGGTCTACATCTTAGTAGGGATTATATTTGTCAAGACTCAGAAAACATACAATTAATGTTTATATATTTCATTGTATGTATATTTTACCTCAAAAGGAAAAAAGAACAATAAGTGGACCAGGCGTGGTGACTCAGGCCTATAATCCTAGCACTCTGGTAGGCCCAGGCAGGAGAATTGTTTGAGCTCAGGAGTTCGAGATCAGCCTGAGAAAGAGCAAGACCCCGTCTCTACCAAAAATAGAAAAAAATTAGCTGGACAACTAAAAATATATAGAAACAATTAGCCAGATATGGTGGTGCATGCCTGTAGTCCCAGCTACTCGGGAGGCTGAGGCAGGAGGATCGCTTGAGCCCAGGAGTTTGAGGTTGCTGTGAGCTAGGCTGACGCCATGGCACTCTAGCCTGGGTGACAGAGTAAGACACTGTCTCAAAAAACAAACAAAGAAACAAAAGATCAATAAGTGAATATTGAACTCTAGAATGATAGGTATGGGGAAAGCACTTAGGAGTGAAGTATATACTGATGCATACAACTTCAAAAAAAGACAATAGACACATAGATGGACAGAGGGATGGACAGGTGAGGGATGGATAAAGCCAGTATAGGAAAATATTAGTGGTCAATCTAGGTGGTAACAAAGTATCCATTGTAAAATTCTTTTAACTTTGCTGTATGTTTGAAATTTTACATAATAAATTTTGGGGGAATATGTAACTGCAAAATCCACCTTCTCCACAAAGTGAATCTTTTTCAAACATGGAAAGCTTCATTGGAGGAAGGAAGGCAGATCTCAGACCTAGGTAACTATTTCCTGAGCACCTACTATGTGCAAGACCAGGTGAGGGATACAAAAAGGAAGAATACGGCATCTGCTCACAAATGAACTAACTCTAGGGGCCATCAGATGAACACGTGCATCACTATGCTCTTATGCTATATGAGTGCTAAGGAGAATGAGAATCCACCTAGTTGTGAAAGTGTCTGGCATTGAAAACATTTTGGGTAGTTACTGTTGCAAGTATTGTTGGAAGGCATCTTCAAGCCAGAGCACAGAGAGTCTTAAAGGTGATCATTTGGCAGTCCAGTGGACCCATTCAAGAATTTTGAGTCAAGGAGTAACAGCCTTAGAAAAGTCACTAGAAGAAAAGGGTGGCTGAATAGATACTATTGCTCTAGGAGGGTTAGCAAGCAAGGGAGCTTTTCATGTACCTGCAATGAGCACTGGGAGAAGGTGGAAGCGTCCATAGGGAGAAGGGAGGTTCAGAATGACCCAGAACAGCCCTGAAGCCCAAGGAGATGAAATATTGACTTGATCCTCCGGGAAATGGGAAGCTATTTGGTTTGTATCCCTGTCATACTTCTTTACCCCATGATATTGTAGCTCTGTCAGGCCGTACTGGTCGTTTATTTATTCATTTTATTTATTTATTTAATTTTTTTAATAATGGAGACAAGGTCTTGCTCATGCTCAGGCTGGTCTCAAACTCCTGACCTCAAGCAATCCTCCTGCCTCAGCCTCCCAGAGTGCTAGGATTATAGGCATGAGCCACTGCACCCGGCCCATACTGGTTGTTTATGGCCAACATCTATTCTGCTTATTCGTTAGTCCATTCTCATTGATCAGTGCTCAGGATAAGTGCTGTTAAATATTTTTAATATCACCCTTGCCTACCTCATAGGATTGTTGTAAGGTTGGTTAATTAATATAATGTATGCAATATGCCTGGCACATGCTAGGTACTCGATCAATGTGATCAAGATCATATTTGATGCTCCAGTATGTGGCCTGGATATAGGGAATCTCAGCACCAGCCCATGAAGATCCCTGAGAAGTCGCTAAGGAAGGCACCTGAAGCCCTGGAGGCCCATTCCAACCCACAGACATCATGATCCTTATCAAACCTCAGTTACTCCCCAATACCACACATGTTCCCATGAAACAACTGAGAAACCCCAGTTGGACCCAGGAACTTCCCCTTTTATCCTCATCAGTCTTTTGAGAACAGACCTACTGTGGTGGCTTATGGCAGGCCACACCCCCAAGATGGTGCTTATAGGAGCAGGTAGCAGAGGACGGTGAGCTCAGACCACCTGGGGTCTTCCTTTTTTTTTTTTTTTTTCTGTTTTTAAGGAGGCTTTGGACCCTAGTGCTTAGAGCTTGGGTCCAGACTCACAGTTTTCTCCAAACTAGAATTATGGCTGGCCTTAATGCCCACCGTTTGCCCAGCTCCACATCCTGGCACTCCCTATTTGTCCTCAGTTCACAAGAAAGTGGCTATGAGAGTTACAAAAGCACAGACTGTTCACCAATGTGACTTGGTCGCCGACGTGTCTGTCTCTAGCACTCAGCACAGTGCCACGCACAATGTAACATGCAATAAATATTTGTGGAATGAATGAATGAATGAATGATTCTTTCTCAGTTGGTGCCTCATGTCTTCTTTCCTCCCTTCCTTCAGAGCCCATTGTGGCTTTGCCAGCCTCCTGGACTCCAACAGTGCTTACCATTTATGCCTGTCCTTTGGCAAGTAGCCAAACTCAGTTCAATTCAACTAACTTCCATGGAGCTGCGCTATTGGCAGGAAGCACTCACAGTCTCAAGGAATGGCAAAAGCATTTCCTAGTCCGTGGCGCCTTAACTGTCCTTTTAAAACAACCTTGGCATGGAACAGAACCTTTCCAAAGAGTTTTTGAACGTCTAAAGACGTGATTATAAATTACTTGCCATTTGTCAACACGCTTCACTACCGTCTTGGAAATAAGTGAGTTCCAATGATAGATAAGCAGATGATTATTTGACAGGTGTGGGGCAGGTGTGGATTGGGGGTGATAGGGGGAGGAGGAATGGGAATCAATGGCTGTCTGGTGGATTTGCAGTTTTATTGATTGTAGTAGGGAAAGGGGTTGGCATCTCAGCCATTCAGGGCTGGCCTGGGATGGGGATTTAAAGGGATGTCCAGCAGCTTCTGGTGTGAACAGAAATCCAGAATCCCCACACACACCTGTTGTTTCTTTGGAGTGCTGGGCCTTTCTAAATTTTGTGACTATTCTCCATTTCTGTTTCTACCCCCTTCTACACATCTACCACTCCCCGCGCCAGTCTTCTGAAAATTAGTAATTTGCTTTTTCTCTGGCAATGATTTCTTTTAATGGAATTAGAAGTAGCCTTGTATGTGTTCATGAAAAAATTATTTTTAATAGCAAAAACCTGGAAATAACAGAAATCTTATAATAAGGGCAAATTTAATAAATTATGGTAGATCCGTAGTCTGGAATATTGCGTGGACAATAAAATAATGCTATAGAAACATAGTAAATGACATGGGAAAAGTTGGCAACATGTTGTTAAGTGAAAATGACAAGCCACGAAACAATGAGCATATTTGTGTGTGTATGTGTGGCACACGTGTGCACTATTGGTAATTTTTTTTCTTGGTCCTTTTCTGTGTTTTTCAAGATTCTGCATTGAATGCTGCGATGTGAGTTAGAATACAGCCAGGAGGGGTGCACTGTGAAGAATCTGAGAGCGCAAACAGGGAAATCAGGCAAGACTTCCTTCCAAGTCAGTGAATTTTGAAGATGGCGAAAGGCACAGAGTATTGGAGAGGAACTCCAGGAATATACTGTTTTTCAAAATCAGAGGGAAGGAGATGGTATCTATTGGTGGCGAGAACTTGAGGCCCACCAAAGAAAACTGAACTGCATTAAAGAAACAACAAGGAGCATTTCTGGGTTTCTGAATATAGGGGTGAATTGATGGAAATAGTGTTGGAGGAGAATTATGCCAGCCATAGCATGGTGGATTGGGCTGGAGGCAGGGAGATCTGCCAGGAGACTCTCAGTTTGCACATTTGACCCGAGGTAATGAGAACTTGGATTAAGCTTGTGGCAATAAAACCAGAAAGAAGGAGCGGATGGATCTGAGAGACGCTACCAAGAATCTGAGCTAGAGATTCCAATTTGGCTAAATATATACCAGGTGGCAGGTGAATCTATGTAAGGAGAGACTTTCCAAGGAAATGGGTTTTAAGAGAAAATAGCTAAGGATTGAGACTTCAGGGATTCTAACAGTTAATGGCAGGAGGAAAGAAGAGGAGCCAGCAAAGGAGACAGGGAATGATGGGTCAGAGAGATAAGAAGAGAAACTTGAGAATGCAATGCCATGAGAGCTATGGGTAGGACAGTTACAGGAAGGAGTGGGTGGTTAATGGTATCAAATTCATCCTCAAAGTCAAAGATACAAACTTAGCAGAGACCCTTGAATTTGGCCAAGAGGTCACTGGGGCACTTACAGAGAGCAGTTCTGGCAGAAAGCACTAGAAGATTCAAGAGCAGGGAGAGGGGGGAAAATGGAGGTAGCTCGTGGATAACACCCATGTGAAAAGTGTAATGTGTTAGGACTGAGAAGAGCAAGCAAATTTTATAATTCCAGTCCTGCCACTTAACCACTCTGAGCATCAGTTTCCTCTTCTGAAAACAGGAATAATTCTACTATCTCATAAGGCTGTTGAAAAGTAAAAGACAAGTTTAAATGATTATTTTTATGCTACACTGAAGGGGTTGCTTCTTCCCTCCTCCTCCAAAAGAAAAATCCCTGAATATTTCTGGGCATGTTTCAACAGGTACAAAAAGTCTCCTAGCTCAACAGTTATATCCCTAGGTCGATACTGCTTCGACAAATGCCCTAGCTGTGTCGTCTGGCACTCATCATGCCAAGTCATTTCCCTGAGACCCTCTGAGGTGAGAATAGGGAGGCAAGGTGATTAGGAGGGAGCCAGAATCAGGGTCATATGGAATGTCTCTGAAGCCTTTTTAGAGGCTGTGAAGCAAGGCTCTGTTTGAGACCTCGGGTGCAGTTTGGTGCCAACTTCACCTCAACACACAGAAGGCTGCAGCCCCTGAGTGGATGGTGGGCTAAGGAAGACGTACCAGAAAACCTTCCTTTTTTTTTTTTTTTTTTTTTTAACCCATGGCATCTGCAGATTGAATGGTCCCTGGACTGAATGATTTTGAAGAGGCAACTTGGTTTTCAAGGTATACTTAAAGGCAGATGCTTTACTTTCTTTCCTTCTATTCTTATTTGGCAACTATATACAAGCAGACCTAGCCAGCACTACCTCATTTTTTCCCCTCCGTCTCTATCTACTAAGCAACCCTTTTTCTTTGTAAAGCCCAGTCTGTTGCCAGTTTAACATATTCTGGACTGATCTTTGTCTTGGTGCCTTGCTTTCCCCTAAAAGAAGACACTCTCTGAGAAAAAAATGGCCGCCCCACAAGCCATCATGGCCTAGATCTCTTACCAAGTCCTGGAGGGGAACGTGCCTGTGCACTGGCCTAATGGGAGTGGAGTGAGTGTATTCTCTAGAACTGGTACTTTTCAGACACTGAGACATGTAGACAGTATAGTCAAAGGGCCTTTTAAAGTGCATGCTCCTCTTAGTGGAAGAACTTGGTTTCACTTCTGGTAAGATGGTTTACCTGAGGGAAAAAGGGCCACATCATGGATGGTATACTCACAGGCTATGTGTGCCCCCCCCCCGGAAAAATGTCATAGGAGATTAGAGCACAGGTACTTCCAAGGAAGCCAGTATATCATCAGAAACCATTTTGGACAACCTGGGAGTCCTACTTTGCCTTGGCCTTATAGCATATAGTACCTGACTACTCAGTCACTGAATTCGGCTTGAACATCTTCTGAATAAGATGCTTTCCTGGGACGGGGCTGGCGGTGGAGTAATGGAATGAGGACTAGAAAGATAGGCCGGGGTCCTTGTCTAGGGGAGTTACTCCCTTAAGATGTGGACCAGGGGTCTCGGTTGCCATGTTACTGGGGAGCTGCCGGAAGGCGTCTGTGGTCTCGCTTGGGAGCCCAGGGGCAGGGCCTGTCTTGGGGGACCAGATGCTGTATCAGGGCCAAAGCTGGGCCTGCAGGGCAGGTGGCCAGAACTTGGAAGGAATTCTCTTCCGCAGCCCAGGGTCCAGGCTTGGCCCCAGCAAGCTGCCCTGCCAGCCTCTGCTGCCTGTGGCCTCGCGCATTCCGCGCCCCCGCCCCCTCTGCCCCTCCCCTGGCCTCGCCCCCTCCCTTGTCCCCTTCTCCTCCCCCCACCAGCTGTCCCCTTTCCCTGGAGTGGCGAGACAGCCAGAGCCTGGGAAGAGGCGGCCGCGGGCCGAGGGGGCGTGGTGGGGAAGGGGAGGAGGACGCGGGTGAGGGGATAAGGAGGCCCGCTGCCGGCGCCCCCAGCCACTGCGCGCCCGCCCGAGAGCCGGGTGCCGCCGCCACCGTCGCTGTCGCCGCGCTCTGCCCGCCTGCCGGCCCGCTCGCTCGCTCGCTTCCCCTCGCTGGGGGGGAAAGGTCAGCAGCGTCCTGGAGCCACCGTGTCACTCCCCGACAGCCATGAACTGCAGCGAGAGCCAGCGGCTGCGAACCCTCCTGAGCCGCCTGCTGCTCGAGCTGCACCATCGGGGCAACGCCAGCGGCCTGGGCGCCGGCCCGAGCATGGGCATGGGGGTCGTGCCTGACCCCTTTGCGGGCCGCGAGGTGACCAGCGCCAAGGGCGACGACGCCTATCTCTATATCCTGCTCATCATGATCTTCTACGCCTGCCTGGCCGGAGGCCTCATCCTGGCCTACACCCGCTCCCGCAAGCTCGTCGAGGCCAAGGACGAGCCACCCCAGGCCTGCACCGAGCACGAATGGGCCCCGGGAGGCGCCCCGGCCACCGACGCTGAGACTGCTGCGGGCTCCCCGGCCGAGGGCCGCCGCCAGCTCGCCCCCGGGGTGCTGACTGTCCTCGCCCAGGGCACCGAGCGGGTCTAGACCCGCAGCCCCTGCTTGCTCTCGCGTCCTCCTCCTCTTCTTGCTTAGCCCTGGGTCCCGGCTCCCGCCCTTTCCTCCCCTTCAGGGTTTGCCTCACCGAAGGCCCAGACAATGATGAAAGGCCAGGAGACCTTGTCTGGAAGCCCCTGGAAGGAGAAGCACCACCCTACCCACTCCTGGCCACTTTCTCCCTCCTCATCCTCACCCCCACCCTGCACATCCAACTGCGCTAAACTGCCTCTGCTCTCTTGTCTTCAGACAGCCCTGACACTATGCTCCAGGCCTCTGGGAACTGAATCCAACATGTCCAACACTTGGCATTGAACTGAAGCAATGAAGTCTATCAGAACTCTGGGCCGTCTAACTGGCAGCTGCTCCAGGGGCTGCCAGGGACCTCTCACTCTGCAGAGCCAGCAGGCTTTGCCATCACTGCCAGGCCGGCTGCAGCAGCTCCAGCTTCCCGTTGCCTTAGGGACAGAAACAAAGAAAATGAAGAGACCTCAGACATCTTTTCCCTCCCTCTCTCTTTCAGCAGGGAGCTACCAGGACACTAGGACCAGTCTGTGGGATAGAATGGATTTAATGGGGACTGAAGCGGGGCGGGGAGGTTCAGCAGGGGGAAGATCTATGAACCCAACTGTATGGTTTTCTTGTCTCCTCAGTTGTCATCCCAAAGGTAACTTGCCTGATTTGTTTTAGTAGCTTTGCCATCTTCTGCTTTGGGTAAACGTTATTGGGTGTATAACCCCAATACTTCCAAATGCCTCTTCTAAACTGATTCAGTTGTTATCACAGTGTCTGCTCCATCCATGGGACATCAGGCTCGGATGTCCCCTGCTCTGTAACCCTGGGGAATGTCAGAGGCAAGTAATAAAGGTTGTTTAAACAATAACCTAAGACTCTTTTCTCAAAGACCCCAGCCTTGAGACCCAGTAACATACACAGAAGAAATTCTTTTTCACTTTTGGAAATGATGTTTCAATTTGGAGATTGGGTTGTTATGATATCTGTATTGATTTATCCAGTTCCAATTCAATAGGTGTGATTGTGAGCGAAGAAAACATTTATATGGCAAAGTGGGTTATTTTGTGAAGTGTTTCAAAATTTATACATGCTTTTTGACTTCCTCCTTCTTTAGTTCTGAATTCTGAAGCACTTTCAAATATCACAGTGCTAAATAAGGATTTCCCACTTTCCTTTTGTAGTTTTTCAGGATGCACCTTAAGAAAAAAAAAACAATCTCTGAGGCCTATCACTTTTAGCTATTATCAAAGCTAGTTTTTAGAAGTCACCTTAATGACTCAAAAAAGTGGTTTATTAAAAGACAAGGAAGCCACTGGGTAGTGTAAATCTTAAGTCAGAAGGAAGATGCTTGAACTGAGCAATCTTAACACTCATGGGTAAAGTTAGAGGTGTGTGTTTATTCATTTATTTTCTTTGTCTTAAGAAGGTTGTCAGAAACTTGCCTGCTTAGGGCTGAAATGCTTATACCTGATGATGGCTGTTTGGGCTTCATCAAACACACATAAAGTTACCTCTTAGAAGTAAGCAAACTTGCTTAAATACAGCTGGTTTCTCAGTAATAGCAGGACAACGATATTACGAGTCACTTAAATGCATTGATAATATATAAACCTCATTCAAGACATTGGTTTTCAGCTTCCAGCCCGTCTGGCATTTTTTGGAGCTATTAATAAGTTAAATGGACTTACTTTCATTCCCAGGATTCACTTCTTGAAGCTATACTGGCCTTGCCCCGTTGGCACCTCTCCAGTTCTAGTTCCAGCCCTGAGGTCGCCCCCTCTCCTTGAAGGTGGGGGCCAGGGGTGGGGGAGTAGTCCACGACAATGGCAGAAAGAGAAGGGTTGCCGTGAGAGCCATCTCAGCCAGGCGGGGGCTGAGAGGGGTGTGGAGGGGAGCATGATATACAGGGATTCTGGGGACGTGTGGGGGGCAGTCCCCAGCCCTGCGTGTTTAATGCAACATCACTCATTTATCAGGCATGATGGGATTCACAAGGCTATTTTGATAACGAAGCGTAATCAGGGCTTTAAGTGTTGAAACTTCGTAAACACATTTGTACCACGTTTTCGATAGATATTTAAAAGAGTATATTGCCAAAAATAAAATAAAGGAAGCTGGAAGCAGTTGGGATAATTCCCATGATAAATATTAATGTGCCAGGTGTGGGAAACAAATCCCATGGCAAAATATTCCTGCTTTTAAAAACATGTTATCCTTTTTTTAAATGATGACTTAGGGTACCCATTGAAGAACATTTAGCGAGAGTAGCTATACAACTCTCCCTGTGAGAAAAGTACACTAGCCTGGGGAGAGCGATTTGTTTTACTGCCCAGCTGCTTTTTTCAAACACTTTCAGGGTTGCAACTGTGTCCCAGATAATGAAGTTTCCCAGAAGTCTGGACACTCAACTTTCTACCAGCCAGCGGAGGGTGTCAACATTGAAGTGATCCTATTGTGGCCAGCAAAAGATAGAAGAAAGAAAAACTAGATGCTTGGCCAACCCCCAGTTTTGATAATGTAGCCCCGAATAGCTTGAGCTGACTGTACAAATTGGGAAAAATGTTAGCCTTGTCCTTAAGATGATTTCAAAGACCTTAAACATTTTAATAAATTAGAGCGATTCTTTTTTCACCCCACCCAGCCGTCTATTTCTCCCCTTTGCATAAGCAGATCCTGTTCCAATTCAGGTTCACATCTTTGCTCCATAACAACAATGAAGCACAAGACCCTGGCTTCCCTACTTGAAACCTGAGGCTTTCAACAAAGAGACACTAGGAGATGTTTTGAGTTCCAATGTCTGGAAGTGCTCATCGGCGTCACAAAAATAAACGGAAGCTTTTCTTCCATTACAGACATATTTCTATCTTGTCAATTTTACTTTTCAAGAGGGACATAAATGGGGTCTTTCATTTGTTTGTAGTTACCATCTTTTCCTTTTCAATTTGCCATGGCTTTTATAAACCCAAGGTCTGCATATAACTTGTATGAACAAAGAGAAACGGGACTGGGCTGCTTTCCAAGCAATCTTGCCTGGCAGCTAAAGCGAATGCATCACGATGTTGCGGAGTGAGCGCAGGACCAGAAATCAGGAGAACTGGGGTCCCGCCCCGGCTTTGTCAGTTAACAAGCTTTGTTTCTCATGGTGAGCTGCTTCATCTCTTTGGGTCCTCATCTCCACAGCTGTGGGGATTTGAGGCTCCAGTGAGATAATGCATGGGAAAGGGCCAGGAGAAGTATAGCTCCTATAGAAGTATCAGGTGTTAAGTTTGTATTTTCCTTTTCCTTCCTTGGGGGAATGCCTTTGGCAGCTGCATAGAGGAGGCAGGAGAAAGGGAAAATTCTCTATTATGTAGATGCTACTCTTATTGCTCAAAGAAGAGGATTGCCTATACTTTGCCACGAGCTCCAAGATTTCTGAGCCTATCTCTCCCACTCAAGAATCTTGGCTGACTAGGAAACTGTGCATAACTTCCTCACCATGCTCCTCTTCTCCCCTTTACCTGCAGGCCCACAGTGACCTTTAAAAAAGTATGTCAGCAATACTTTATTTAGTGGTCTTCCCCAGGACTGGAGTCTAGATTTTTGAAGATCCAGGTCCTCAGGGATTGGTATAGGGCATAAGAGAAGGGCAAGAATCAGGAGCCATAAGGGGGCATGACTGGGGACCACCGGAGGTCAGCAGACTAGATTGGTCAATAGCCAAACTATTGGCCAAGTGCACTTGAGCCACTCCCCAAAAATGGCCTTGGGAGAAGAAGTTGGATGGGAAGTCACTTTTCAGCCCTCTTGTCACTTAACACAACCTGCAGGCTATCCTGGAAGACAAGTAGTGTGATTAAGGTAATCCCTCCTTCTGTGCTAGGTCTCAGAGCATGGGACCAGGTGGCCCCAATGGGTCCCTCACTGTGTTTTGAAGGAGGGGAGAATCAAAGTCAAAGCTGTGGCCTGTGTCCCTTCCTCTGAAGAGAGTGCAACCAGAGCAGATGGGGGATATCTCGGATCCATTTTTTTAAAAGTGTGGTAAAATACACATAATGTAAAACTGACCATCTTAGCCATTTCTTAAAAGTGTACAGCTCGGTAGTGTTCAATACACTTGTGTTATGCCAAAGGGACCTTTTAAGTCAGAGAGAACAGCAAAACAACTACATTGCTTTATATAGAAGTGGCAGAGCTTGATCACTGCTTCAGATGACCCCCCAGGGGTGTTCACATTTTATAACACATTATTTAGGTCAACATAAAGGTGAAACCCAAGGAAAGAAACTCTAGTTGTGGGGTTCAGTGGAATCTGGAAGGAGAGATACCTAGAAATGTCTACATACGTTGGGGAGGATACTGAGGGGTGTGCTGTGCTTCCCACAACTTCTCAATTCATATTCTCTTCTTACTGTCAGATGTTCTGGGGACCCTAGGGGGCAGACTCAGGTGGCCGTGAATGACTGGATTGCAGTATGGATTTACTGAATTCCCACATACCTCACTCACAAGATGTCCATTCATGAAAATACCTCAGTTCCCTGGAAGGACAGGGGGCCTTCTCTTAGCTCTGTTTAGGATCTAGTTGTGCTCTAGGAGGGGCTGCTGTTCCAAGCGGGCCTGGTAAGGGAAGAATGGAGACAAGGGACCCGTTAATTTCCATCCTCCTCGCCTAGGCCACTTCTCTAGGGGCCCTGTGGTCAGGCTCAGCCCTGGTGAAGCTACGGGATTGGTATTTATCTCAGTTTTCTCCTTCCTGTTCCGAGCCCCTTGGTCCCAGTATCCCAAAACTCTTCCTTCCTGGCTTCCAAATTCTAACAATCTTATTCATTTGCATCTAATCCATTATTCATCCCAGCAAGGTACAAGAAGTGCACCTTTAATGGTGGCTTTCAGACACTGGGTGAGGGAGAGAGGTACAAAGAGGGGCTTGTCCTAAGACACTCAAATTTGATACGAGTAAGCCTGGCCCTGGCAGTCACAGCATTGTGGTAAGCTCCTCAAGGACAGAACCTTTTTTTTTTCTTTATTCTCACTATTTTGGAGGAGTTTGGAAGACTGTAACCTTTAGCCATCTAGGAGGGCACCTGCATTTTCATGTGAGTCTCCTAGGGTGGTAGATGAGATGGGGAGTGAAGATGGGAGTGACTGGGGCAGCTGGAAGGGGAGAGAAGCCCTCAGCTTGCTCCCCAGTTAGCACTCTGTCCACTGGAAGGTGACCTTAGCAAACAGGACCCAGAGAGGAATGGCTGAGGGGAGTGAGGGGTGAAATACCAGGATGAGTCCCCTGAGGATTGCAAGGATGGAATCGTCATCATCTTCCTGCCATCTGTCTATAAGTCCAGTAGCAAACCAGGGCCATAGCCAAATGATAAGCCCTACTTGGAGGTGGCTGCTCTGGAATCAGCTGGGTTAATCTCCATCCTGTGTCCTGAGTAACTGGCACCATTTCTTGCAAGTTTGCACCTTCCCTCTAGCAAGTCCAGGGGCTTGGTTAGTTCAAAAGCCCCCACTTTTGCCTTTCTCCATCACCCACTAAAGTAGAAGAGTGTAGGGCACAGGGTGTCAGCTCTGGCACCAGACTGCCTGGGTCCCAATTTATGATCTTTCACTAGCTGAATGACATCAGTAAAGTTACCTAACCTTCTCCAAGCTTCCTTTCCCCAGCTGTAAAATGAATGTAATAAATAGTGCCTACCTCCTCAGGGTCGCTGTGAAGATTGAGGAGTTACCACAGTGTCTGACCCAGGGGAAGGGGTTGGTAATGATAGCTACCATTCTGTACTTCCCTCTCATCTTGACTTCCAATCCCTCCACCACTACCCCCTGTTCTCCAGGGCTGTCTGCTGTCTTCTGGCTCCATTTGTCTCATTCCTGTTAGCGTACAAAATACATCAGACTTGTTCACCTTAAAAATGACTCTCTTGCCCTTCTTCCCCCTCTAGATATTGTCTCATTCCTCTTCTCTGCCCCTACCTCCCCCAGCCTCATTTTTTTTTGATAGAGTCTTGCTCTATCGCCTGAGCTAAAGTGCAATGGCATCATCATAGTTCACTGCAAACTCCAACTCCTGGGCTCAAGCAATCTTCCTGCTTCAGCCTCCCAAGTAGCTGGGACTATGGGCGCACACTACCATACCCAGCTTTTCTTTCTTTCTTTCTTTTTTTTTTTTTTTTGTGGAGATGGGGTCTGACTTTGTTGTCTAGGCTGGTCTTAAACTCCTAGCCTCAAATAATCCTCCCATCTCAGCTTCCCAATGTATTGGGATTATAAGCATGAGCCACCATGCCTGGCCCCACTTCTCCCTTTTTGAGTAAAACTCCTTAAATGAATGGTCTACACTCTGGCTCTGCTGCCTCACTTTCCAATCTTGCTTCAGTCCATTGCAATAAAGTGTTCACCTCCACCAAACCAATGAAACTGCTTTGCCATGGTCATCCGTGACCTGCATGTTGCCAAACCTAACAGTCGATTTTCTGTCTTCATTCTTCGTGACTGCTTAGCAGCATTTAGTGCAGTTGATAACTCCTTCCTTGAAACTTTCTCTTGAATTCCATAACGCCTCAGTCTTCTGGATTGCGTCCTTCTTCGTCACTCTTCTTACTTCTCAGTCTCTGTTGCCAGTTCTTCTCACCTCCTCAACCTCTCAATGTTGAACTGCCTGTGGCTCCATCCTGGGACCTCCTTTCTTTTCCTTCTTACTCTCTCTCCCTTGGTGATGTTGACTAGTCCTGACATGCTAAATATCATCTTCACATACAAATACCATCTTTACAATTATGACTCCCAAAGTAATATTTTTATCCTTTGAAACCCCAACTCTGAGCTCCAGACTTGCATATCTGTCTACTTGAATATCTAAACCTGTGTCAAAGTTAACATGTCCAAATCAGAGTTTTTGAGTTCCTTTCCCCCAGATTTTCTCTTCCATGTGAGAAAAAGCAACCCCTGACATCTGAGAACTGGTCTCACATTTATATCTAGGCCTCACTCTTGTTAGAAGTTGGCCTGGTGTTTACTGATAGGGCATGTTATTCTCTAGTCGGACATAAACAATTTCACAGAACACCAATATCAGACAAATCCAACGACAAGACTAGATATATCTTTGTGGCCATGATAAAGTAAGACAACAAGACCATTTCATAATGTTACATAAGTACAGACTAAAACAAGATTATGGTGAAACTTACAAAATTTGAAACATCATCCTTCCCCAGCTAATTTGAGCAACCGATACGTCTCTACAATGACAGCTTTAGTCTCCTATAGCCTTTCCTCCTAGATGAAATTTATTAAAATACCCAATCATAGAATTACCCTCATTTCCTGATAGCATCCATTTTTGTAAATGGTACTAACACCAACACCCAAGTTGCTTATGCAATAAAGGGAGTCATATGGATTTCCCTCACCCTGTCACATCCAATCTAGGAGCCACATCCTTTCCATTCTACTTCCAAAGGGAATTCTGCATATGACCACTTCTCATGATCTCCACTTCCACCCCCCTAATCTATATCCCCATCGTTTCTTACCTAGCACAACACTTCCTATTGGTTTTCCTGCCTTTACCAGTGCCCCCCTGCAGTCAGTTCTTTACACAACAGCCTGAGCAACGTTAAAGCATAAAGCAGATCATGTCCCTTCTCCATTTAAGGCCCTCCATTGGATTGGCCATCCAGTTATTACAGAATACACTCCCAGCTCCTTACCATGGTCCATATGGTCCCATGTGATTTGACTGTTGCCAACTTCTCTAAACCTAATCTCCTGATAATCTTTCCCCCTTGCTAACTAAACTCAACTTACACTCATCTTTTTGCTGTTCCTTGAACACTTCAAGCTCTTTTCTGCCCTGAAGCCTTTTTGCATTTACTGTTTCCTCTGTCTGGAATGTTCTTCTTTTATATCTTATGGCTATTTCCTTCTCATTATCCAGGACGTGGCTCAAATACAAGAGGCCTTCCTTGATCATCCTATCTATAGTTCCTTTCTCCCACCCTACCCTATTCTGTATCCCATTGCCCTATATATTTACTTCACAGTAGGAAGCACTGTCTAAAATTATCAGGTTTGTTTACTTATTAGTGCTAGTTTATTATTAGTCTTTCTTTCCCATGTAGGCTGTAAGTTCCATGAAGGTAGGGATTTCTTAAAGTCCATTTGAAAAAAATTTGTATTTATTTTTATAATTTTTAAAAAGGTATCAATATAATTGATGTACAAAAAAGAGTACACATTTAAAGTGTATGATATGATGGGTTTTGGCATGTGTATATACCTGTCTGGTCATCACCAAAATCAAGATAATGAACCTATCCATCACCCCCAAAAGTTTTGTTGTGATATTTTGTGCCTCCCTCCTGCTGGCCCGAGAATCAATGATCTGCTTTTTGTTGCTATCAATTAATTTTCATATTCTACAATTTTATACAAATGCAATCATGCAGTAGATACTTCTTTCACTCAGCATACTGATTTTGAGATTCATCTATATTGTTGCACATATCAATAGTTCATTTCTTCTTATTGCTTAGTCATTGTGGGAATATATCACGGTTTGTTTATCCATTCACCTGTTGAAGAATATCTGGGTTGTTTCCAGTTTTTCACAGAGATGAATAAAGCTTCAATAAGCATTTGTGTGAAAGTCTTTGTGCGGACATATGTAGAATGCAGGGATTTTGTGCGTATGGTTCTTTGCAGCATCTCTCATGCCCAGGCACTTGTATAATATCTATAAAATATGTGATGGTTAAACATCTGTTGAAGGAATAAATGAACTTTCCTATTTAGTTCAGGTCTATGGACAGTTCCACTCTTCCTGTGCCCATCCTCGAATCCTTTACTTTCCTACCCTCTGTCCCATTCCTGCCTTTCCAATCTGCAGCCCTGAGTGACCCCTTCAAGGTGGCTGTTTCCACTCTTGGCTTGTTGTAGAAACCCTGCTCATCAGGTTCCCTGCCAATGCATGCTCTCTCTCCCCTAAGCTGGCCCCTCTGGCTGTTCAACAATCCGTTCATTCCTCCCTTGCTGACTCCCTATCACATTCCCTACAGCAGCTGCTCCAAACTTCCTGCCCTCTCCTCAAGCCCCCAGCCCCAGCCCTCCCCCTCATTCTCAGGAGATGACTTCACCTCCTTCATTACCGAGAAGATTGAGGCCAACTGACAGGAGCTTCTCTGGCTTGCATCTGAGCCATCCCCACACAGCCATCTCAAATGCTTCCGGCTCTCAGGAAGATGTGCTGCTTCACCTTGCCAAGGTTAAGCTCTCTCTGCCAGTGTGCTTGATCCTAGCCCCAATTTTAATGATATTAACAACAGCAAAGAATAAAATGTACTTAGCCTGCGATATGGGCCACACGCTGGGCTTTTATTGAAAAACTATGTCATTAACATGTATCATTTCTTTATTTTTCCCAAGCTTAAAAACTCATTAATTTTTTAAATATAAAAGTATTGCAAATACATAAATACTAAGCACTTCGTATGTGTTATCTAATTTAATCTTCACAGCAAGATTAGACGGTAGTACTATTTTCTTTTAAATAACCAAAGAGACTAAAGATCAGAGAGGCTTAAGTAATTTACTTTGAGTGATACAGCTAGTAAGTGGTGGAGCTAGGATTTGAGCTAAGGTCTAAATCCAGAGCTCTCATTTTCCCTCCCTCTCTCTCTCTCTCTCTCTCTCATTGTCTCTCCGCACCTCCTCTTTCCCTGAGGTTCAGATGGTTATCTTAATCTTACTCCTCAGTTCATGGAAAATTGTCATCCTTGGCAAAAATATAAAGCAATTATAAAGAAAAAGTAAAGAGGAAGAGAGACACACTAAAGGGAAGACATGAAGGATCTTGCCAGACTAGGGAGTTTGAAGTTCATCCTGTAGGCAGTGGTTCCCAAACTTTAGCAAGCACTCCCTGGGGTGCTTGTTAACAGGGCAGATTCCCAGGCTCTATCCTCAGACCTCCTGGATCAGTATCTCTGAGGGTAAGCAAAGGCAGAAACATAAAAGATCAGTTAGGAGGTATTCCAGAGGAGAGATGACAGTGGCCTGGTGGTGGCAAAAGAGTTGGAGACACATGCATTTCTTTCATTGTGGTCAAATACACATAAAATTACCATTAGAACCATTTTAAAATGTACAATTCAGTGGCATTTAGTGTCTTTGTGTGGTGTGCAACAGCCACCAGCATCAATATCAAAACATTTTCATCACTCAGATTGAAGAATGTTAAAAGGTAGAACTAGCAGAGTTATATAACCACTAAAATATAGATGGTGAGCAAGAGGGAAGGGTTAAGCTCATTAGGTTTTGACAGTATGCTGATAGGAACAGTGGTGACATCTGGCAGAGGTGAGTAAATATTAATAAAAAGTGGGATCTTTCAAGGGTAGAAATGGAGGTGACATAAAGACACTTATGAACATGGTGAGTTTATTAGAGACCTTCAGGTGGGGGGGGGATATGAAGCAACCAGTTGGAGTGGACCTGGGCTATGGGTGAAAGTTAGGGCCTGGGGGGACCAGATTATATATTAATAATAGCAAATATTTGCATGAGGCACACTATCTGTCAGACTCTGGTCCAAGTGGTTTATATACATAATCTCAATGAATCCTCATGTTACAGATGAGCAAACAGAAGCATAGAGAAGCTTGCCAAAGTTACTAGCATATGATGAGGGGGGATTGACATTCAGTCAGACTGACTTTAGAGCCAGTGCTCGGAGCCATTATGCTAAGCTGCCTCTCACTGAGAGGTAAGGTACGGGGCAGAGCCTTGAGGAAAATTCACATCAGAGAAAGGCATCAGAGAAATCTACTGAAGAACACAGAGAAGGACAGACAAGGAAGGTAGCAGGAAGGTGGAAAAATTACAGAGGTCAAAGGAGAAGGGAGTTTCAAGGAGGGAGTGTGTCTGATCCTGTAGATGTGTTGCAACTGAAGGTTGAGACATAGATGTTTGATTTGCTGGTGATTGTCACTGGTTGCCTTCCAGATGGCTGGTTAGTGGAGAACAGGGCAAACTAGAGGAAAAGGCTTAAGGAATAAGTTGGTGGTAGGAACAGAAAGCAGGTAATGTGGACTATTCTTTGGAGAATGTTGCAAATGAAAGGAACGGGAAAGATTATAGACTGATAAATCTTTGGAAGAAATCAGCATAGCAGCTTAGATCAAGCAGACAGATCAGACTTTCTGTTCTAACACCTAGTTGCTCAGTGACCTTGGGTAAGAGATTTAACTTCTTGGAGCCTCAGTTTCCCCATAATTATAACAGGGCCTACCTACTGCAGAGGGATGGGAAGTGAGAAGATGTATGTAAAATACACAGGGTTAGCTATTGTTTAATTTAGTTGCTCAATAAATGCCAATGGATGTACTTCGGTGATCTTGAGTACCTAGGAAACTCCAGAACCCAGACTCCTGAGGGTCTTTGAGATCAGTGCTGACTGGACTGAAGTTGCCAACTGCTGTCAATAGGAGCAGTCCCCTTGGGGACACCTCAGACGAGAGCCAAATCTTGGAAGTTAAACGCAAACCAGAGCAGCTTAATTAATATAGATGGCCCTTCAACTCATTATCTCTCTGTACCTCGAAATGGGTAGAGCTCATGTAAATTCTGTATGTGGGTGACTAGGTAGAGAACCAGAGCTTCCTTTTGAAGGAGAAATGAGTAATCACAGCCACTTCCTGGCCTGGTTTCTCTAAGCACCCAAGGAACAAATAAAAGCCTAAAGCTTCTCGGTGTTAGATGTTTAAGGAGATTGTCCACTTGTAAGATGGGAAAATCCCTTCCTTCTCCTCTTCCTCGTCTTCTTCCTCTTCCTTCTGCTCCTTCTCTCTCTCTCATTTGAAAGCCTCCAAAAAGTACCATATAAATATTACATCTTTAAAAAAATAACAAGAATGTGATCCAATGCATGCAATGCCAAAACTCTCCTAAGCATTACTGACTTTTTCTTTCAGGATTTGCAATGCATTTAAGGATTTTGCAAGACCGCAGAGGTCAGAAGCATCTATTGTTCAGGTGTGTATCTCTACAAGCTGTTAAAAAAAATGTCTAGAATCTACATGAATCCTGAGTCATTCCTTGAAAGTTGCTTTTATTTTATTTTTAAATATCTTTCCTGCCACCTGCTTCTCCTCAAACTTTAGTGTGTGATGACTTAAAGATAGACTTGTGGTTATTTGAGATTTCAACGTTGAGGATCAACAGGACTTTATCAGAGACACAATTTTCCCGGGGAAAAGTCCATCAGTGCTTAAGTCATGCAGTGGCCACCATGATGTGCAACTGCTGGGGCTGACAACTAACTTCAGTGCTCACCCCACAGAGATACAGAGAACTAATAGTGCTCTCTGGGCAACATGTAGGCCCTGCCTCCTAAAAGCTTCCATGCAAAAGCAATGCACATAGAAAGAACTATTTCCTTTCTCCTCTGCACTTTTCCTCTCTACACCACCCCCATTTCTTTAGCTCCCTGCCTTTGTTCTTCTGCTCCTTCCCTTTGAGTCTTTGGAGTGATCACCCACAATCACAGCCTTTACTGCTCCCCCACACAGGTCAGCCTCAGAAGTGTTTGCCAATGGGAAAGAACGCTTTCCCATGGCTAAAGTTGCTGCCTGTGTGTGTCTGGTAACAATCACCAGAGTTATCCTAAGTGGGAGTCTGTTTCAGTGGAGAACTGGAATTCCAGCAAAATGTCTGGAAGAAGAGAAGTGGGGATAAGTGGTCTCTGTCGTAGATTCAGGAAAGCCCACCACTGAGCCCTGTCCACTGATCACAGTGGAGTCCCAGGCTTCAGTGCAGCAAGCATGCTCTCACCTACCTATAGAAAAGCAGCATTTCTCCTCTAAGCCCAGGCCCCAATCCAATACAGTGTGGCAGACCCTACTTTTCATCTTGTCCACTCTTATGGAGAACACGCTGCTGGAGCTGTGTCCAGTATGCAATGGCCACCCTTTGGGAAGGAAGAAAGGATGTCTCTGAGAGTAAGTTCTACCTTTGGAGACTCTCTGAGTGATTATGCATGGTTCTGTAAGAGCCAAAGGCCTTCTGGCCCCTCCAGCCTGTGACTCTGGGTCACATTTATAGCTATGCTCAAGTTTCTATACTTCCCAGTCTCTCAGGTGCTCCAGGTAGGGAGTTGGCCCCTTCAGAGAGTCCCCTGCTTAATTCTGAGAATCCCCCAAAGCGATGCCTCCCATGTTCCTATAAACCAATCTATCAGCTATGCTCACTATCCTGCCTTTTATTCTTTTTTTTTTCTTTTATTTCATCATATTATGGAGGTACAAATATTGTTAGGGTTACAAATATTGCCCCTGCCCCCTCCCTCCCCCCGATATGTCCAATCCCCTGGTGGTGTGCATCACACACGTTATGGAAGCATACACCCCTTTCCTCCTCCCAACACCTGCCTGCCCACCCTGCCTTTTATTCTTCTACTCCAGAATCCATTGTCCACATTGGCTATTGTTGCTGAGGATGGCCATCATGAGCATGGTATCCATGCCCCAGGGATCTTTCTGACAACACATGCTCCTCTGGGAACCACTGGAGAGCTGAGTTATGGGCAGGACAAACCTTCCTTTCTCTAATTCTCTTCCACACTGGGTCAGCAGGACCCAAAACCAGGCCTGCTTATGCCTAGAGTTTCATGAAGTTGCAAGTGAATTGTTCCATCAGCCTCTGACTTCAATGCTCACCCAGAAGCTACAAAACTTCTGTAGGTTTCTGGCCACTCTTCTCACATGCGGGACTTAAACCTAGCCCAGTGGGCCAGAGGGGGAAGGGGCAGCCAGTCAGTCTTCTGAGTCGGTCTCCTCTCTCTTCAGGTAAAAGCCCATTTGCCCCCAAACAGTCATGCCTCCCCTATAGCAAGCAATATTTTTTTCTCTTTCCTCTAAGACATGTTTGTAGCCACTTGGCACCACGTACACGGCATGTTAGACCTTTCCACTCCAAAGCGGGGTCTTTGTTTTTACAGTTGCATAATTAGAAGGAGCTACTTGAAGAAAGACCTAGGTTTGAAGAAGCATGTTTGTGTTTGCTGCTGTTTCTCATGAAGGGAAAGGCTTGAGCATGTGTAAGTGCCGATAGAAGCGTGAGTAGAGGGGAAGGAGGTGAAGGTATGGGAAGCAGAAAGGGATCACAACTGGAGCCTGTCCTCTGGTGGAAGGACCCCTCCCCTTCGTGACAGGAGGACAGAGGGAGCATTAGATGGGGACCTACCTATTTAGACAATTTAAGAGTGGCAGGGTAGGAAGTTGAGCATTCCCACCCGAAAAGTTCAGTTTTCTCTGTGTGATGAGAAAGGGAGGGAGGTGAGGGATGATGATCAGAGGCTTGAAAAAAGTGAAGGATGTTTGAAATTATCATTGTGGAGGAGGTTTGAACAAGCTGATTAGGAAACCAAAAAGATCGTGAGGCAGCAGTAAGGGCCCAGTTTTCATTGGTCTTCATGACTCTATAGTGCAGGGGTCCTCAAACTTTTTAAACAGGGGGCCAGTTCACTGCCCCTCAGACCTTGGAGGGCTGGACTATAGTTTTAAAAAAAATATGAACAAATTCCTATGCACACTGCACATATCTTATTTTGAAGTGAAAAACAAATGGGCAAAAACACCCGCATGTGGCCCGTGGGCTGTAGGTTGAGGGCGCCTGCTGTAGTGTGTCATTATAGTGTGTCGTATACTCTGCAGCAAGGCTTGGCAGCAGGCATGGAGAAAGAAAGTTTCTTTCTCTTAAATGGAGATAATTCTTTCTTCTCTTTTCTGGTAATGTAAAAGGTACTGGACTAGGTGTGGAGAGACCTGGGTTCAAATCCCAGTTTCATCATCTGTTTGACCATGAGGCAACTAATGTGACCACTTCACATCCCTTACTCCATCTGAAAGGGCTGATATGTGAAAGAAAGGAGGTAGGGAATGACAAAAGGCATATGCAAGGCATGAAAGTGGCAAAACCAAAGAAAATGAAAACCATGTCTACCATAAGCACTTTTAAAGATAAACTACAGGAAAAATGTAAAAAGAAAACATTTATAACACATACTACAAAAGGCTTACTATACAAAGTAAACAGTTCTTACAAATCAGAAAGAAAGCAGAAAAAAATGGGCAAAAGGGGTCCGGCATGGTGGCTCACGCCTGTAATCCTAGCACTGTGGGAGGCCGAGGTGGGAGAATCGCCTGAGGTCAGGAATTGGAGGTTGCTGTGAGCTATGATGACACCATGGCACTCTAGGCGACAAAGGGAGACTCTGTCAAAAAGAAAAAAAGGCAAAAGAAATAAATAAGCAATTAACAGAAGAAATACAAAGAGCCAATAAAGAGAAAACAATGTTTAAGCTCATTAATATGGAAATTAAAATTAAAACAAACAACAATTACTCATTTCACCTAACAGACTTAACAAAGACTAAAACAAATCAGTAATAATTAGTGTTGATAAAGGTGTGGAGACCCAAGCATTCTCATCCTCTGTTGGTGGGAGTGCAAACTGGCACAATATTTTTAACCCAGGAATTCCATTTCTAGCAATTTATCTCATAGATGTATTTATGCAAATATACAAAGATATGTGTAAACATACTTATTGCCTCCAAGTTTGTAATAGCAAAAAATGAACCAACAAAAATCCTCTTATTACAGTTAAAATTTCCTCTACAAGAAATTCATTAAATAAATTATTGTATGAACCCATGATGGAATATTATACAGCCGCATTGAAAAGAATGCCATGGGAAAATGCCCAAGATCAATGATTAAATGAAAATAAGTGAGTGTAGAGCTGTATGTGTGCAGTTGTAGCCCATATAAAAAATATGTGCATCATAGAAAAATATTAATACAACAGATTTAACAGAGGTTATTCCTGGGAGGGAAGAATTATAAGGACTTTTTACTTTATATCTGTAATTTTTTCACAACATTTCATCACAATAAAGATTTATGGTATTTTTTGTTTGTTTGTTTGTTTTGAGACAGAGTCTCGCTTTGTTGCCCAGGCTAGAGTGAGTGCCAGGACGCCAACCTAGCTCACAGCAACCTCAGACTCTTGGCTCAAGCAATCCTCCTGCCTCAGCCTCCCAAGTAGCTGGGAATATAGAAATGTGCCACCATGCCCGGCTAATTTTTTCTATATATTAGTTGGCCAATTAATTTCTTTCTATTTATAATAGAGACGGGGTCTTGCTCTTGCTCAGGCTGGTTTCGAACTCCTGACCTCAAGCAATCCACCCACCTCGGCCTCCCAGAGTGTTAGGATTACAGGCGTGAGCCAACCTGCCTGGCCATGATAAAGATTTAAATGTACAGAAAATTAGAAAGACTTGTGCAGTGAATGCCTGTAGAGAGAATGCCTCACCATGTAGGTTCTGCTGCTAACATTTTACTCTACTTGCTTTATCACATATCTCTTCAACTATCCATCCCTTCAACCCACCTTGTATCTTATTTTATTTCTTTATTTTATTTTATTTTATTGAAACAGACTCTCAGTCTGTTGCCCGGGCTAGAGGGCCGTGGGATCAGCCTAGCTCACAGCAACCTCAAACTCCTGGACTCAAGCGATCCTCCTGCCTCAGCCTCCCGAGTAGCTGGGACTACAGGTTCGCACCACAACGCCTGGCTAATTTTTCTATTTTTAGTAGAGATGGGGGTCTCACTTTTGCTCAGGCTGGTCTCGAACTCCTGATCTCAAACAGTCCTTCTGCCTCAGCCTCCCAGAATGCTAGGATTACAGGTGTGAGCCACCACGCCCGGTTCCACCTTGTATTTTAAAATAGTTTATATTTACTTTAACTTCAAAGTAAGTTCCTGACATCAGTACACTTTTTTTTCCCAAAAATACTTCATCGTGTGTATCATTTACTGGAGTTTAGTATTTATTTGCAGTTTCTTTTCTTTTTGTGATAAAATTTACATGCAATGAATTGCACAGTCATGATTGAATGAGTCAACAGATTTTGATATATGGATATGCCTGTGTAATCCAAAGCCCTACCAAGACAGAGAGCATTATCATCATCCCAGAAAGTTCCCTCACGTCCATCCCAGTCCATCTTTACCTCACCCCCTTCTGGAACTTTGGAAATATTTAAATAAACTTCTAATTTTAGAATAGTTTTAACTTTACCAAAAATTGCAGAGATAGTACAGAGAGTTCTCATATACTCTGCACCCAGTTTCCCCTACTATTGCTGTCTTACATCAATATAGTAGATTTGTCCCAACCAATCAACAAGTGTGAATACATTATTATAACTGCAGCCCATGATTTTTCAGATTTCATTGGTTTTTCTCTTCCCTTACCTGTTCCAGGATGCCAGCCAGGATACCCCATTACATTCAGTCCTCATGTCTCCTTACGCTCCTCTGGACTATGACAGTTTCTTAGATTTTCCTTGTTTTTTGATGACCTTGACAGTTTTGAGGAATACCAGTCAAGGTATTTGATTGGAATGTCCCTCAGTTTCGACTCATCTAATGTTATTCTCATGGTTAGACTGCGGTTCTGTAACTTGTCAATATTTATAAAAATCATGTTTAACGTTTGTAATCAGATTGAACAAAAATACAAATTTGTAAAGGCATGATGGTGGGTGGTGATGAGGAGGAGTGAGGCAGTTGACAATAAGTAGCTAAAAAGAAGCATGTCTACTTTGAGCAACTTGGAGAAAATACATGAGAATACGGAAAGCCACCATTGCTCAGAGTGGTCCAGGCTGACCACGTGCAGGCGCATCCTGCAATGGCTATCACCTACCAGAGAAGGCGCCCACGAGAGGGGGGACATAGGGGTGTTGGGGAGGAGTGGGGGACTGAGATTCCCCAAGAGAGACTGAGATCTTTCCATAACAAATGTCTCCTAAATCAAGAAGCTTTTCTAATCTTGAAGGATTGACTATTCAGCACTGCATCAAGTGAGAATTCCTCACCACCTTCTGCGCAGATAGCCACTTGAAGCTGGATAGTGAAACCAGTTCTAGGAATGCCCAGGCATGAGCACAGCCTCAGCACTGGGTCTATTTTGGGAACATTTGGACAGATTCTGCAGCATCATATTTATACTTTGGCAAAACAAGTAAAGGTTCAAAGAAATAATCCTTGCTTTCCCCCTTACGCCTCACATTTTTGTCTATAGAATGCCATATTCTGGGCAGAAATGGGGAGCTGGGATGGCTGGTTAACCATTATGACACTTGGCCATCTGCAAACATCGACCTGGATTTGAAAGAGCATGTGCCTGTTATGCGGGGTTAATGGGGGCAGAGAGGGATCAAGTCAGTGAAATGTGAGAGAATCAATATGCGGAATGCTTGACCATAGCACATTCACACATTTCACAGAGGAAGGAGGCTAGGGTTACACCCAGCAACTGCAGATGCTTGATTAAAAAAACCAACCTTAAGCATTTGCTATTTGCTGGCTGCCTTGAGCACCCCGAAGGGCCCCACAAGCCAGGCTCAGTATCCTTTCTCGGTTCTCCCTGGGAGTCTGTCCGCAGCTTAAGACTGCTCCCCCAAACCTCTCCAGCTCCCCACCTTGGTTCCACATGAACTTAGAGAAGGCTTGAGGTTGGGGGGCTTCACTCTCCAAGTGAAGGTGCGCCCTAGGGAATGTGTGCTTTGGGGGAGGGGCACGGCGGGCTGCTGGAAAAACGAGCAAACAGCTGGAGACACTCCAAGGCAAGATAGAATTTTAGATCTGGCACTGGTGGGGGCAGGAAGAAGAGATGGGGAGGGCTTGGAGATGGTGGAAAGAGACGGAATACAGGAGCCTCCGTGGCCATTAAAGCTCAGCACCTGGTCCCAGGCTCTGTACACAAATGACAAATTAATTAATGTTCTAATAATATCTAAGATTTATTGAGCACTTAAATTTTCCCAGGCGCTCTACTTCCTATGCATTATCATCTTTCATCTCTCAATATCCTGTGGGTAAGGTCATAATATTATTGTCTCTCCATTTTACAAATAAGATACCGAATTCCAGAGAGGTCAAGTCACTTATCCAAAGTCTCAATTAGCAAGTGGTAGAGTTGGGATCTGAATCCAGAGCCCGTGCGCTCAACTTCTTCCCTCGCGTGAGAGGCCTCAATGTGGTAGGTCAGGGTTGGTAGGATGAGGGGCTCCTTTCCTAGCTCTTCCTTCTGAGTCAGGTCTCCCCCTCTTGCCAATGGATATTCCTCCCCATCTCTGCCCTGGGGACCTGTGCATCCCCAGGGCGCACAAAGAGGAGCCTTGCATGGTCTCTCTTTTAAAGGACAGGGCGCTGTGGGAGGCAGAATGGGAATAGCTGGTCTGTCTAGCCACCCTGCTGCTCTAGTCCTCTGTGATCAGCTGCGCTTCCTCACCCGCTCCTCCAGATTCTCACCCTCTTGTGACAAGAGGTACTGGCTGCATCTGAGCTTAATGGCTCAAGAGGTGGGGTGGCGCAGCCGCAGCTTCCACCGGGGCGTCTCTAGCGGGCAGACCCTGCGGGCGGGCGTTCTTCCCACGACCTGGCTTGCAGGCTCCGCCCGCTTTGGTTTTCCGCTCTGCTTTCTGCAACGGCCGCACCCTTTGATATGTATTCAGAGGCCCGCTCTTTTTCCCTTAGGTACGGGTTCAGAAAATGACCCCGTGAGGTTTTGCTTCTTCCCGAATTACTGGAGTGCCCGTCAGTCCAGGCCGCTGCAGGCAGCTGGTCGCAGAGACACTGGGATTAGCAGCTCCCAGGCTGCCGCTGACATCCTGGGCCGGCACACCGACCATTCCTTTGCCTGCTGCTTTTCTCTTCTCTTCTCTTTTCTTTTCTTTTCTTTTCTTTTCTTTTCTCTTCTCTTCTCTTCTCTTCTCTTCTCTTCTCTTCTCTTCTCTTCTCTTCTCTTCTCTTCTCTTCTCTTCTCCTCTTCTCTCTCTTCTCTTTTTTCTTTTCTTTTCTTTCTCTTCTCTTTTTTCTCTCGCTTCCTCTCCTCTCCCTTCTCCTCCCCACTCCCTGTCTCCTCCTCTTTTCTCTTCTCTTCTTTTCGTTTTTCTTTCCTGTCCTTTTCTCTTTTCTTTTTTTCCTCTCTCATTTGGCTGTTTCGTTGCTTGCTGTCTTTTTCGCTTTCTCTCTCTGTACCAATTTTCTTTCTGCTAAGTGCATTTTCAAATTACTTGCTCATTTTCGATCAAATACAGAGATGCGTTTGGAAAAACAGTTTTCCCTTCCTATACAACATCTGGGGTATAACCAGTGATACCAGTTTGATGTGAAGTCTTGTCACACTTTTCTTATGAGTAGTGTTAAAATGTGTAGGAGGCCACTGGTTTGGACTGAGCTCCTGCACTAGGCCCAACAGACCAAGCCAAAATGGAGTCACTCATGGTAAAGTTCCACACCACCAAGCTGAAAGTAGGTTATTTATCTGACCTTCTGGGAAA